>BGPR01012879.1:22445-43411 GCA_013235015.1 Araneus ventricosus | reverse complement strand
TTTTTTTTTCACTTGCTTCCCATTTCTCTTTTTCCTTTGTAACTTCTACGATACAAGGCTTCACATTTTGCCTTTCCTACATTTTTTTCCTTACAATATTAACCTGACTGATTTTTAAAATTTATCGTCTTTTTTAAATGAAAACTTTACTTCTCAAATGTGTTCTTTTATAAGAAAAGTTAATTTGTAGAATATTATCAAAATGCAAATAGAAAATCAAAACTCATTATAAACAAGGATAGAAACAATATTTGTTAAAAGGATATTAATTCAAACTTTCGACATTATTTGTAGAATATGAGTATCGATGAAATGTTAAATTACTTTTGATGTATTTTTATCAGGATTTTTTTAAAATAGCAAATCTGTGAACTAAAATTGTGTAAAGGACTAACAAATTTAACTTTTAAGTTCATAAATATGAATTAGAAATCAATAAGATACAAATTGAAGTAAAGATTAATACAACAGTTTCCTACAATATTTCCCCAACTGATTTTTAAAATTTATCGTTGTTTTAAATGATAACTTTTACTTCTCAAATGTGTTATTTTTAAGAAAAGTTAATTGGTAGGATATTATCAAAACTCACTATAAACAAAAACAAGTATAAAACCTAAATTTGTAATAAAGATATTAATTCAAACTTTCGACATTATTTGTGCAATATGAGTATCGCTGAAATGTCAAAATACTTTTAATGTTTTTTATCAGAATTTTTTAAAAATAGCAAATCTGTGAACTAAAAATTGTGTAAAGAAATAACAAATTTAACTTTTAAGTTAATACATATGAATGAGTTAGAAATTAATAAAATACAAATTGAAAAAGATACAAAATGTTTTATAAGCAATTTTATTTATTTCTATGAAGTAAATAACAACAGCAAACATAATACAGTTATTCAGAATATATATACACAAAATATAAACCTATCCAAAATACAAATATCATTTCAAATATGTTTTTTCACATTGTAACACCACAAAGACTAGGTCCTGGTATTTTTTAAGCTGCACAGTTAACAATTTCACTAGCCTTTAAGATTTAACATACATTATTTTTTGACAGTGTAATTCAATTAGTTAAAATAAAATTTTGTTTTTCACCAGCTTCCCCTTCATCATTTACAGAATTCTTTTCTGAAACTTCTGCAATGCCAAGCATTGTCCCCTCTTTCAATTTATTAGATTTCTTACTAGATTCCCTTTTGTCAGATAAAGAATTTTTAGAAAATGTTTCTAGCTTTCTTTTATTCTTTGAAACTACAGTTACATTAGGTATTTTTTTCAGTTTATCATTTTTCACCTTACAATAATTATTTAATAAACTATTTGTTGCTGACCTTAGAATTATATTGATTAAATGCAATATATCATGCCCATCCACACAAACATCAAAAGAAAGGAAAATATCTTTTGTTACTAAAATATCTTCTACAAGATTAACAACTAAGGAACGTTGATTCAAAACTTGAATAAATTTATCCTCATACTTTTCACTAATTAGCTTTTGTACTACAATATATGTATGGATAACAGCATTTACTACTATTTTACTTGGATATAATAAGCCTCCCCTATCTTTTACATCTATCAGTTTATAATTATCATGAGAAATAGATTCTTTATCTGTTATCAATTTTTGGCGACAATATGAGCACTTAGTTTTCTTTAAAGCAGCATGAGAACAGTAGCCAGCTAAATATGTTACAATGGGTAAGGTATCGGCTATTTTTTCAATGTCTGATTCCTCAACCATTATATCACAGAAAATTAAATCTATAGGTTGTTTTTCCTCATCATTTTTTTCACTATTATCAAATATATCAACAGTTATAGAACCTTTCTTGTGAGAAGCAAGTTTTAATTCGTGGCATAATCGTAACTTGCTTTCAGTCTCGTATATTTGTCTCACAGAAATGTGATACTGGTCTCCAGCCATGCTTCTATACTGCCCAAATCTAGATTCAAGTTTATCGGTTTGAATTTTACCCAAGAGAATATATTCCTTTTTAAATGACTTAGTACAATGATTAACTATTTCAATAAAAGCTTGTGTAGTGTGGTTTAAAGCAAGAAAGGTCTCTTTGGAAAGTCTTCCATTATTTGAATCCAGATTTTCCCATTTATTTACCCAAGAAACTAGCTGTTTCAAAAACATCAATCCTTTATCAGATGGACTACTTGTTAAGGGTTCACACATAGGATTGCGTTTAAACTTTCCTTTATCAGGTGTCTTAACATTTACAATATCCCACCAGGTGGAAATTATATTTATAAATTTAGCTGTTTGCTCATAGCATTCCAAATTGTATTTTTCTCCAAGCTCATTCAAAGCATGCACAACATCTGTGCTAAAAAGCTTTAATGCTAGCTTCACATTTTGCCTTTCCAAATTGGTTGGCCATAAAGCTTTGCGTGTTAATCCATAGCCAAATTTCAATAAACTTGAGCATTCCAAGTCATAAAGCTTTCTCACAGAGGATAAAGAGGCAGTGGATACATTTAGAGTATCAAAATCAGGATAGTAAAAATAATAGCCATTTTTATGATTATTCAGCCAATTATTTCTTACACATTTCAGAATATGGACCGAGTCTATCACATAAAATAAGGGGCGTGATTTATCTGCTGGGTGGTCATATTTCACTTGTAATTTAGGGGGATTAGCAAAGTTACTTGCTGCTGCACGATTAATAGAATTATTATCTGTTACCATACCCATTACTTTGAAACCTATTTCCTCAAGACCCATTATAACTTTCTTCATTAAATCAAAAAGTTTTGAAGCATCAAATGTATCAATCGGCACAATATGAATGACATCTTTGTAAGGAGAAAAGAGACTTTGCAACATAAACACTTGAACACTAGTTGCTAAGTTAGAACTGTTGTATGCCATTCCAACAATGTTTCCACCTTTGTAATCTAGAAAAGGTTTAATATGTATTTCATCAATCATTAGAAACACTTTAAGATCATCATCTTTTAAGCTATGGAAGGCATGTTTGGCATAAACAAGAAAATTGGTATATTCTTCTGTTTGTGGAGAATTTTTTAAAATAGTACCAATCTTTCGAATGGTACTTGGATCAGGAAGAATCATATAATGGGAGTTTCTGAGGAATTTATAAGCTTGGGGAGACATATAAAACAAAAGAGATGCAAAAACAAGAATATTAGGAGAGTACCTATAGCGCTCAGGTTTACATTTAAGTAGATGCAACTGCTCAAGAAAAAATTCAAAGAAAAACTTATTTTTGTCAGTAAATATATCTTCTGCATTTTTAATAACAGACTCAATAACATGAATTTTGTCATTTAGAGAGCTTTCTGATTCAACAATGGTACCCTTTTCAAAGTACTCAAGAATATCAAATATTTCATTTAAATTATTCACTTTAATTGGTAATATGACCTTCTTGTATTTTGAAATCCTTTCTCCCATAAATGAAGCATTTAACATGAGGTCATTGCTAACACTTACAGCATATTTAATAGAAGGGATATCATCTTTTAAAGAAAGATTAAAAAATAACATATTTTCATTCTTTTCGACAACTGTCCAAAACGAAGAAAAGCTGTGGCCTTTAATACAATTTCGAAATTCAGCAAAATTTGTGAACATAGTTTTCAGTTCATATTCATGCTTACTATTTAAGCTTTCTTTCACAGCAAAATTAATTTGTTCTTGTTCCAGTCGTTGTCGTTTTTTAGACGGACTTTCTCTAATAGCTGATGAGGATGACATGTATGACGGACAGCCAGGGAAAATACTTGGCACTGCATTTTCTTTCAACTTTGGCCGTTTCAGAGGTGCAGATATCGTTTCTCCCGTCTTTTCATTGTAGAATGTCGAGTTTCGCAGCACTTCACCATCTTTAAAATGCTTCTCACATACCTGAAAAAAAAACCAATAGAAAAATTTATATTTGTAGAATAACATCTTTAAATTTAAATTAACTTACAAATCAATAGAAATTTTTTAAAGTTCTAATTTAAAGAACAAATTAAAAATTACTATTTAAAAATTATGAGTATTTTCATCCTTTTTATTAAATATCAAAACACCCTAATTAATTATAATGCTTTATTTAGATTGAAAGTAACAAAGAATTTGCATCATAGCATCTGCCTAATTTAACTAACAACTATTAAAAACAATTTTACAAACTGATAATTATATTCAAAAAGATAAACTATTGCTAAATATTACAATATATGACTTAACTTGTTGATTCAAATTTTACCTTACCTTAGAGTTCTTTGTAATTTTGAAATCTGTCCTTCGAATTGCATGTAGCCATTTCTCTCTCAGACGCTCATCATTTGGGAAGCTGAAAACAGCTACCTTAGTCGATTCATCATAATTACCTCGGCAGGCAGGAACTGAGCATTTGCTTGGCATCTAAAAATAAGGCGAAATTTATGTACTTAAATATCGACACACAATTTAAGAGCAATTACTAATATTCTTAAAATGAAAAAAGGTATCTAAACCATCTGCTCAGAGTGTGACCATATAGTAATAATTAAATGAATGTTTACACAGGCATGATTTTTTTTAGAAATTATTTTATGACTGAAAAATCATTTACAGTATAGCAGAATTTATAAGTAAACATTCAAATGAATAGTATAGAAAGTATAAGTCAAATATCTTAAGTAATAATCTGTGACAAAATAGGTGTATGAAAAAAAGCAAGTGTTATTTAAAGAAGAGCAACAATTATTTTTGCTTTCTGAAATGCATAAATTCTCATAAAATTGTGAAAGTGCTCCATTTCAGCTTCTTATGAAAATGAAATAAACAATAACTTGATTCAAATCACTGGGTTATCGAATATCATTTAACAAATCTTGACTTACAATAGGTTAATTAATTAAATATCCTAGCCACAACAAAAACTGCAAATATTACATTTAAATATCATCACACCTTTAATGTTTGGATGATTGAAACAATAAACACTGTGACTTCGAATCTGTAGTTGAAAAAAGAAACAATTTCACTTATCAATGACAATTTTAAAGCTACAGTCCATTACAGCTGATTTAATTATATCAAAAGTTGAAACAAAACAACATAAAATGCTATATTATTGATAATCTTAGAGATATCATTTTGCATTGTTACATTAAAAACAAAATTCATTGACAGGAATGATGAAATTTTTATTTAACTAAGTAACTATCAAATGAAAGACTTGGGATAAGTTACTGAAAAAATTCTACAAACTGCATATTCAAAAATTATGAATAAGTGAATAATAATAGATACAGTAAGAATTCTGATAAGACTGATTAACTAACAGAGGTTGAAATATCAAAATACAATTCAAACAAAATAGAGATCAGTTCAGTCGAGTCATTGGGACAGCAGTTTAATCATCGAAATATTTAAAAATTCAAGTCACAATCATAATTTGCAGTTAAATCTTGCAATAGAATATGAAAAAATGAATCTTGAACCATAACTTGATTCAAATCACTGTCATAACAAACAATATTTAACAAATTTTGACTTGCAAGGAGTAAATGAATTAATGAAAAACAAAACCTGCAAATATTAAATTTAAATATCATCACACCTTTAATTTTCAGATGATTCAAACAATAAAAAAAGAAACAATTTCAAATATCAATAACAGTTTTAAAGCTACAGTCAATTACAGCTGAATTAATTATATCACAAGTTGAAACAAATTAACATAAAATTCTCTCTTACTGATAATCTTAGAGATATCAGTTTGCATTGTTACATTAAAAACACACTTCATTCATTTTGTTTGAATGATGAAATTTTTATTTAACTAAATAATTATCAAATTAAGGGCTTGAGATTAGTTAATGAAAAATTCTACAAACTGCATATTTAAAAATATTTTTATGCGAAAATTATGAACAAGAGAATAATAATCGAATGAGTAAGAATTCTGATAAGACTGTTTAACAAACAGAGATTAAAATAACAATATAAAATTCAAACAAAATAGAGTTCAGTTAAGTAGTCATTGGGATAACAGTTTAATCATTGAAATAATATTTAAAAATTCAATTCACAATCGTAATTTGTAGTTAAAGCTTGAATAGAATATGAAAAATGAATCTTAACTCAATACAACATTTTACACAACTTATAACATAATTGTTACCATTAAATGAAAAAATAAATAATAAAGAGTAGATTATAGTTTCATTTAAGTGAATTTAAAATTAAGAAATTAGAGAGTACACTCAGAAATTAAGCTTAAACTCGATTGTTTTCTTCTATCTAGTGAGAATAACAGATAGGCTTAACATCAACAAGATTCATTCCTACTTTAAGTTTGAATTGCGGATAATAAAAGAATTAAACTTACCTTCAATTAATCAGGCTATCTCCTCCTTTTAATTCTGCATCTGGGTGTAAAACTTTTTCCGGGTGAAAGTATTAATCCAGTATAAAAATCCAATATTTCAGAGTCGGCACTGACGTTCGTTCACCGAGTTAACATGCAGACTGAGTAGCCGGCTTTCTTCTTCCGTCGCCCACTAGCTATGACTCACACAGTTAAAAGCGGTTGAGCGAGTAGGCCTTCTCATTCTCGAGGGCCACGCCCTCACACCGTCAGGCGAAAGAATAATCAATCCCCCCCCCCCCCAACTGTTAGTCAAAAGATTCCCCCACCTGCTAGTGTTACCTTCTCTTCCCTAGAAATGGGAGGATTGCATGAAATCATGCAATCTCGCATTGAATCTCGATGCATGAAGTCTCGCGGATGAAATAAATACAATCTTTCAGGAAATTCAAAATATCCCTGAACTATCTGCTGCCCGGGGATAGCCCCCTGGGAGAAGCTTATGATTCTTGCCAAGGCGCTTCGGCCCAACACTGTAACACTGAACTAAGTGAACACCAGAAAAGATCACGCCCTGTCAATCTTCAAAGCTTATTATAAAAGAAAATAAATAAATAATAATAATAAATAATCTATTAAAAACTAGATGCCAGTACCATCACTGCGATTCGTAGCACCCCAAATTAAGTCCTACTTGCTCTTTCCCCCCTCGCCCGACATGACTTTCACATCACAGAGGTGAGACCTCATTCCTTAAATTCATTTATAAACAATCTGTTTATGATAATATATATATATATATATATATAATAAGTCACCAATATCAATATGCGAACTCGACTGTTTTCCAATTAATTAATGCAAGAACATATCCTAATTTATAAAAAAAAGCTTATTCTCCTGTCCTTTTTTAAATTAAATGTCTGTAAATTCTCTAATTAGGTGCAAACAATTATATCATGCCACTAACCACTTATATTGCAATTTGAATTGGAAGATTAAAGCCCCTTGAGGCTGTGCGCTTCCAATGATCCTCCCACACACACATGAACATATTTTTGCAAACTGTGTGTAAATATTAATCTTGACAAATTTTTTAAAAAGTGAAAAAAATAAATGAAACACAAATGAAATTTGTGTTACTAAAAAGCTTAGTTTTTTAAACTTTAAAATTGAGTATAAGTATTTTTGTGACTTCATATTTTGGAAAGATATCGCCGAAAAATGACAAAATATTGATTAATTTTTTATTTTTTGTAATTAAAAAATAAAGGTTTAGTAGTTCGAAGTCACACCGTTGCCTAGCAACGAAGCATCTATAAATTTGCTAATTTCAAAATGGTCTGCATCTATTCAATTATTTTTAAATTAAATTTTAAAAAGGAATAAAATCTGAAGGAAAACTGGCACAAAGTTGGTATCATTGAAAAGGTAGAAATTTTGAATTTTAGGATAGTATAAAAATATATCTCGTGGGGGATAAATTTCTCAGAAGTTAATGAGGTAAAATTGCAAAATTTGTGTCAATTATTAATTAACTGGATGTTTCAGTAACTTTTGCTCTTTGAAAAATTGACAGTAATTTTTCTCTTGACTTAATAATAAGTTTCGTTAAAATCGGTCAAGTGGTTTAGGAGATGTGGAACATGCATACAATGACTTTTATTTATATTAATATTTGCCGCGCTTTTATTATTTAGACAAAAAAAAATGAAAAAAACTTGTAAATAAAAAATAAATTAGTTTTTATTGCATTTTAATAAAAGCACTTTTAAAAGTTTTTATGTACTTTTCATATTTCATCAAGCAAGTTTTGAAAATTCAAACCCTGTCATGTGAACCAGTAACAATTAAATGTTAATGATCGCTGTAAATATGAGAGAGCTCCCTGGTTTCACGAAAATTTATGCCAATTTTACAATTCTACTAGCTTTCTGCTCGATATTAAATTTGCAGTGAAAAATCCAAATATTTAAATAAATGATAAAGTTCTTGTTCACCATCGCCAAGCAATCCTGATATACCTATGGTTCTCAGGAATAACGTTATTCCTCTTCCTCAAAAGTTTATTCCCCCAAAAGTGACCACCCAAATTCTAATTGCCAGCGACAACCACAAAACGACCTTGAGAAGCAGCTGCCCGCCTCGCCTATTATAAGCGAGGGGGAAAGCAGTAGCGATTTTCTACGTCGGAGCCGGTTTTCGGGCGATAAACAGTGAGCAACTTTCTACGTCGGAGCCGGTTTTAGAGTAACTATTGAGGAGCGACTTTCTGCGACGGAGCCGGTTTTAGAATAGTCATCGGTGAGCGACTTTCTACGTTCCAGCCGGTTGAAGGGTTAAGCTAAGAGCTTGAAAGAGTGTTAATAAGAATGCTACTGATAAGCACATCCCAAGGAGATATGGCAATCTTTGGTTAAGAAGCAATTGAAGTTAAGTGTTGAAAATGTCTGTCTAACGCTTAACTCTTAATAAACTTATCTTGAAAGTTTCTTTATAAAAGTTATTCGTTATGATGAGAAAAAAATCGCTCAATTTAAATTATCTTTCGATCTTTAATAATAAGTAGGTTATGTAGAAATAAAAATACCAAATGCAAACCATTTCCAACCCGATTCAGTTGAAACCTCCACTTTGGGCTTCATAGCTGCGAGGTTATCAACCTCCCTAAAGTGCAAAATACTTTTAAATAATTTCTGAAATTAGTCCAATTATTTATGACTACCTTGAATTATAAATCAAACAATTAAGATATCCGGAATATACAATCTGCAACAATAAAATTTTCTTTTATCCATACAAAACATGAAATATGGTGTAATTTATATTGGCTTCCGTTAGAAATGAGGGGACTGAATTCCAATTTCCACTAATAAGGCCACTACTAACCTTCATCACACGCTAGCGTGAATCCTCTGCATGTTCACTGCTTAGTGACATAAACTAGTAAACAATAATACTTTTATTGACTCGTCTTAATAATGTCACAATTTTTAAACATGCAGATATGGGGAAAATTGAAGAGGTTGTTTAATCGAGCCCATATTATGGGAGAAGGCTTAATTTCCACTATTTGTGATGTAGTATTACGTTGATTCATTTCCTGAAATTAGCTTACTTCCGTGGGCTATGAGGAGCAGGGTAAACATTTCTTTGCATTTCTTTCACTTCAAATGCCGATCTTATTCTTCTGCTGTATATAAAACTACTAACTATCTGTTGTTAGAATTTTTAGCTTTCGCATTTCTAGCATTCACGTTTCCATGTACCG
Source organism: Araneus ventricosus (assembly GCA_013235015.1). Classification (NCBI taxonomy): domain Eukaryota; kingdom Metazoa; phylum Arthropoda; class Arachnida; order Araneae; family Araneidae; genus Araneus; species Araneus ventricosus. Next base: position 33,797 of record BGPR01012879.1, on the reverse strand, counting down.
AACGAAACGACAACAACACTCAATTTCTTTATAATACTGAAATCCTAAAATGTCAAGTATTATATCTACATTCATTCGTCTTAATAATAACAACAACTGAGAATCCAATCTTAGAACTTTTAAGCAATTGCATATTGTAAAATTTAGGTTTTCATGTCGCATCCATACGAAATGACAATAATACTTGTTTTTGTTTACCAGCCTAGATATTAAAATCCAAACTTCACATTAAAGATAAAGCCATAACAATATCAATCTTCAAATTTCAATGTTACGTAAACATTTTTGAAATATTAAAAGTGGTAATACGTCTTAATTTTACGTAAAATTTTAAGTATTGATTCCGAATTATCATAAAGGAAGTATTCCATTTTGACACAAAATGGGTTTTCCCGTTAGTGAAGGTAACTAAACATTTACTTTTTTCCAAATCTAAATACAAGGTGGGCAAAAAGCGTAGATTTTTCTAGAAACTATAAAGAACAAATTGATTTGAAAATGGGGTGTGGGGTAAGCATTTCAAACGCATTGGATGATCTATTTTTCTGTCATGAAAAACATTTATATCAAACACTTTCCGTCAGGTGGCACTATAAGGAGCAACCACTCAAAAAAGTTAAAATTATATTGTTGTTAATAAAGCTGCAGTAACCAACATTTCAATTAAAGATTAGTATAGCTGCCTTCCAAGCAGTTAAACAAGGTTTTGCTTCCTCCCCGAAGCAATGCTATTTTTTATCCAGTCTACTAACCTATATAAGACGATGCACATGCTCCAGCTCTTCCAGTCACACCTTTGTCAGACTACGGCTTCTAGATGGAATAACTGTGACATAATATTCCTGAGTATTTCAAGGACAGTTACTGAAAGTTTGACCCCTAAACAACGAATGGAAATTAAAGTGCAGCGTTTTGAGAATTAATGGGGGCATCCAGTACACCGCACGACTAACGGAGGTTTAAATTGCTCATACCAATGTTTGATCGAGTCCTTACTTCCAGATTTCTATACTCTTAACGAAAACGACTTTTATCAGTTATAATTGAGTTGCTTTCGTAGAACCAAAGACGTACGAAATGCTGCACGCTAGGCATTTTGACACTTGCATTTTGAGTCTTCCGCTATAGCATATTTAGAGTGCGTAATGGCTCATTCCCAGAGCACAACGCATTCCACAATATTGGACAATATTATATAATATTATCCGATAAAGTACAATATTATACAATACTGCAGATATTTTTCAATATCGTACAATATTATGCAATATCGTTGTGCTACTGGCGTTACAAATTTTATTATTTTTTTGAAATGAGTCCAATAATTTATGACCACATTGTTAATAAATCAAACCAAAATAAGATATCTGAAATATACCATATGCAATAATGATTTTTCAGTTATCCACACCAACGTTACAACCTGTTGTCATTTGTATTGGTTTCCCTTCGAAATGGAAGAGGAAACTCGAAGCAGTAAATTCAATTCCCACAAATAAAGTCGCTGTTATCGTTTATCGCACGCAAGTGTGGATCTTCTGTATGTCTCCCTCCTTAGTTACATAAACAAGTCAAGATTAATACTTTCTTTAACCTTCCTTAATAATGATACATTTTTGCTAAACATGCAGATATGGCGAAAAGTGAACAGTTATAAAACATGCACAGTAAAATATTATTTAGTACACATACTCATATTTCCTCGAATATTCAATTTATTTAGTTCAAATTTTAATGAAAACTCGGACTGTTATAAGCAAAATACGAAAATATTTGTTTCTTAAAACAAACCTTTATAATTTCACGGCTATTAGTGGTACGTTTACGAAAATGCATGTAAATATTATGCATATCCAACATAACTATTGAGGAAAATTTCATTTAACTATCAGCTTTTTCTGAAAAGGGATCAGACGGAGTCTCTTTTCGGCTTCATCACTTTCTTATAAAGGACAAAGACTTGAAAGGAACGTGCAAAGAAGAACAGTTTCCAGTACTAACTTTAGAGACATTTTCCATGTCATACGTAATCTGTTGAACGACGTGTTAAACTAATATCTGAAGCTGCATTGAAAGTTTGTGGTGAGACTGCAAGAGATGGATGCATTCGTGCCAAACTTCAAGCAAGGAAAGAACTTCCAACGTTTGAAAACAAGGGACAAAATTATTCTAACACCTGATATTGAATATGCATGAGGGATTATAATATACATTTCAATTTTTTTTATTTTTGCTGTAATCTATATTTTGTCTGCAGACAATTCAAGAAAAAACATGCTAGGATTAATTTCGTAAAAGAAATGAATAAAAATTTAAATTACGTAATAAATATAGAATTATTATTATTTATAATACTATTTAATTAATCAATTAATGTCAATACTAATTTCGAAAAATAATTTTCATAGTAGAGTTTTTTAGAAAATCCGATATATTTTTTCATTTATCTACAATTTTTCATGTCAGAGGGGCTGGCTTAAATATGGAGAGAAATTGAAAAAATTTTTTGTGGTTTCCAACTGACCCATTATGTAACATTTCCATTGTATGCCAGTAAAAATTTTGGAATTGTTTTCAAAATATATTTTTTTCACAAAAACGATTTTTCTCTTTTTTTTCTTTCTGTTTTCCAATGTCACAGGGGCGCCGCTTAATATTGAGGAATTTTCAAGAAAATTTTCGTGAGTTTATCTGGCCCATTACACAACATTTGAGTACTATGCCAAAATCGATTTCGAAAAAAAAATTAGCATATTTCTGCATATTTTGCTTTGTAACAACGGGACAGACTACCAGAAAACGGAACTACTGGTCACATTCAACATAACCCTCCGTTAAGGCACTCTAAATCTGCTGTAGTGGTAGACTCGCAATCCACGTATAAATAAAGTTACCGTGCAGCAGAAGGCGTGTCTCTGGTCAAAGAAAAGTAAATAATTTCTAAGAGGTTTTCGTTTAAAATATGAAAATACTCTCCAAGTAAGAACTCCATTAAGCGTTGTTATAGGCAATTAAGGAGTGAAAATCTTCCTCACTCGTTTAACAACTTCGTCCGAGATGGATGGTTGTCCAGCACCTTTCCATATGATGCATATTTTCTGTTCCCTTAAATTGTTCGTACGAACGCTTGATGGAGCAAATATTCGGAAATTGATAATTTCTATAATCTTAGCAACAACGTTCTTTGAACAGCTACAATTCCACCTGGTGGAATATCCACCTGCGGTAGATTTAGAAAGACATAACGGCGCGTTGCCTATCTAAAAACTGTTTAAACTCTCTCTCAATAAAAAATTCAAGTTTCTACATTATTTTATTAATCTTTCAAATGAGTTCAATAATTTATGACCGAACTGTATAAAATATCAAATCAAAATGAGATATCCAAAATGTCTGATATACAATAATAAAATTTCTATTTATCCATACAAACGATGCAACGTGGCTTGGTTTATATTCGTTTCCTTAGGAAATCGGGGAACTCGAAGCAATTCATTCCATTTTCCACTAATAAGGAAGCTTCTACCTTTTAACACACGCAAGCGTAAATCTTCTGTATCTCCTCCTCATTAGTTAAATAAACAACTCAAAAATAATACCTACATTGCTCGTCTCAATAATGATACATTTTTGTCAAACATTTCAAGAATTCAGGTGTGGCGAAATCTGAACATGTTGTATAATGAAGAATATAGTCCTGAACAGAGCTTAATTTCCAGTGCTGACGTTGTTGCACTAGGCGGGTTCACCTCCTAAAATTTGCTTGCTTCCGTATGCGACCAGAAGACGGGTAAACACTATTTTGGATTTCCTTTACTACCATTGCCATTCTTCTGCTATATGGAAAGCTACTAATAATCCAATGTAAGAACTTTTAGCTTATTCATGTCGCACCCTCACGAAATGACAATAACACAACTTTTCATTTGCCAGCCATTATATAAAAATCCTAGCTTCATATTAAAGAATCAACAAACAAACATTTGTAAATAAGTTAAAATAATAAATTTCAATATCTTAAATATTATTTTCTGCAATATTAAAAGTGGTAATACATCTTTTTTAAAATTTTCGAACATTGGAAGCCAACATTAGCAAACGTGATTTTTCATTTTGAATTCAACCTTTTTCATTCGACGCTTGCTAAGCTACCTTAATACTTAATTTTTCCATTTCTAAATACAGGAAGTTCAAAAAGATCCATAGACATTTTAAGAAACCATGAAAAACAAACGGATTACAAAATGGAGTGCGGGGTAAGCATTTCAAAAACATTGGTGGACTTTTTTTCAAGTTAGCTAATGCGAAATTCGCGATTTCCTATGGCATTCATACGAAATAACAAAAACACTTATTTTAATTTACCAGCCAAGATATTAAAATCTAAGCTTTATATTAAAGAAATTATTTACTTTAATCCCAAGTGTGACCCGTAAAATTTTCAAAATTTTATATAGAAATGTCTGGAATGTTAAAATTGGTAAAAATTCGTTTTCAAATTGTCATTTAACCTATTACAAAAATGATATCTTATTTTGGCTCGAAACTTAATTATTCCCGTTTGTAAAACTACGCAAAGACATAATTTTTCCAAATCTAATTACAGGACAGGCAAGGAAAAATCCGTAGACATTTCAAGAAAGCATAAATAGCACAGCGGATTATAAAATGGATTGCGGAGAAAGCATTTTAAGTTCATTGGAGGATTTTTTCATGTTATAGAAAAAAAGGACTATAAAATCTTCTCATTAGGTAACACTAGAAGTAACAACTATGAAGAAAAAGAACAAATTATATAGTTATTTTAAAACCTGCGGCACCCAACAATTCAAAAATGAATTAGTATAGTTGTTTTCCAAGCAGTTGACAAGAGTTCGGTTCCTGTTCGAAGCTGTGATATTTTTCAAAAGTCGCTATTAATCTATATAAGAGCCCACCGCATTTGACGGTGCTCATGATTCTGCTTTTCCTGTCAAAGCTGCGTCAGACTACGGTTTCTGGTCGAAGAAAAGATTTTGCCGTCATCTTTAATAGTCACGTCTGCAAAAAAAGTTTAGATTTTGTGACGCCTTGTGCAACAGGCTGAGCCAGAGCCGAATCAACTTTACGTTTAATCAATTTGTTTTTTTAAACTTCAGCAAAAAGTATTTTCGGCTATAGTGCTGTCAATTTTTACCTTTTCACTTGTTTTCTCAATTTCCCACTGGGTTTTGCAGGTCTTTAGAAGGGTGTTTCAACGTTGAATGTTTTAACCCTCTGAGCGTTTCACACGTATTTCTACGTCGACCTTGGACTATCCCATAAGCGGAAAACACGCATTTCAACGTGTGGTCAGCGACACGCCGAAAGCGGTCAGCCCGGATAATTACGTCTCTTGTGAACTGTCTCTAAAGTGCGAAAAACGTATTTTTACGAATTTCTTCCCCCTTCCGTGGTTTGACATTTTGATTGATTAGCTGAGTAGGGTAGCGGTCGACACAATGAGTGCTGATAAGAATGTACTTACTGCAAATTAGAGATACCACAGGATCCAAGACCCCACACCCCCTTTGGCTTGGGGCATTTTAACGCTATCTGCATTGAGGTCTTCTTTCAGAAAGAAGGTCAATTTTGGATTTTTTTTTCTAGTTGTGTGTGCCCGAATTTGGATTCTGTATAAGTTCGGTTTAATATTTGTCAGCCTGGATTGAAATTGTATTATGTTTCAAGTGTTTTCCCTGTAATACACTTATGTTATATAAGATTTTATTTCAATGCATCAATGTTTTAATCGAATTGTTAAGTAAAATAGATTTTGTGGTCCCATCTCTTTCAATACCCCATTCAAGCATCGAAAAATTTGAGAAGCCGGGGGTGATAAGAAAAGAGGGGGTTGTTTATTTCGTTATATAACATTGAATTGAAAAAAAATAACTTTAAGGTTTAGGTGTGATTTTTTAAAACTATAGCAGTTTTTTTTCTAGATGAGTTTTCTATATTACACTACTTAGAATTTCTTTTAAATTCATCAAAATGAAATAAATTCCGAAAAAAAACAATTATTTTTTCAAATAATTATTATTCAATTTATTTTTTGCTCGCTTTGAACAAACATTGAAACAAATGTTAAAGAAAAGAGATGAAAATTTTATTTTTTATGTTTTAAAATATTGTATTTTTGTTAGAGAAAATTTTGGTTTACATGGAAACATAAAGAATAATATCAACTAAATTTAACATTTGAGTGATCTTAACAGACTTTTAGTTATCTTATTAAGAGTCTGATAACATCTGCAGTTTAAGTTTATTTCAATAGTCAGTGAAAATGTTTATTTCTTTTTTAAAATGTAAGAACACAAAACCATTTCTAAGAAAATATCAATGCTTACTTCAATGATACTGTATTTATGCACTAGTTGCTTGAGCGTTATAGTTTTGCTGATATACATTCTTCATTAAGTGATCAAATCTAAATGCCTGAATTACATTGCTTTTGGTAGCTCTTATGCCAATTGCGAGCTGAATTTTAATAAATGCTATGTGACAAGAATCCACTAATATGTGTTACAAACCTATGATGCATCCCAACATGTTATTAACGAGTTTGAAGACAGTACTTCTAATAATAATAGTAGTCTCAGGCATTGAATTATTTCCAAACGCCACCGTCACATGCTAGACAGTGTGTTTTATCACAATATCTTGTGTGTGTGCTGTGATTTGTAAAGTATAATTCTTTTAAATAAAATTCTGATTTATTTACAGGTTTTTATTTTCATTCTGAACTTTAATGGATAATAATGAGACTCTTATTTATTTTCCAAGCTGTATGATATATTTGAATTAGATCTATAATTTTATTTTTTAAGAAAAACAGTAAATTGTCAGTTTTATGTTAGTTAAATTTCCTTTATATTTGGTATGAAAAGGCCCAAAGATGTTTTTGAATATCACACCGATAACGTCCAAGACATTTATGAATTGTGAAAAGGCACCTGATTAATTTCGAATAGGTGTTAAATTTTTCTCCTTATGCTTTGATTTTGCGAAGTTTGCAAAAAATTGTCTGTAGAAAAAAAAATTCAATAACACTTTACTTCGTAGCTAGCGCATTTTCGTAAAATTGATAGAAAAAAAGTTTGATCGTTTTTACTTTCTAGTACACGAAGTATACAAAGAGAAAGTATTATAATCGTCGATCGTAAATTTCAACACGAGATTTTGATTAATCTCCACGTTTTAGACCTCCCTGAGTCCGAAGAACACAATTTTGGAATTTTGTTTGTGAACACGGTAACTCAAAAACGGTTAAAGCTAGAAAGGCGAAATCTGGTGTATGGACTTTATACAAAATTAGTATATATCAATCAATTTTTGGATAAAGTCCGTAAACTGGAAATTTGTCTGTTAGGGTTCATATGAACACAATAACTCAAAACTCAATAGCTAGATAGATAAAATTTGGTACACAGTTTCAAAAATTAGGAATGTAGGCCCGCGTATTAAATTTTGGACGAAATCCCTTGAAACGTTGACTGTCGGTCGGTTTCTGTAATCGCATGCTTGTGAACACTATAATTCCCAAACGCAACGACTTAGATAAATGAAATTTGGTATGTGGTCTTTTAACCTTAATTGCCCAATTTCCGTTTCAATCGGGTAAAAAAACTCTAATGCCCCTGAAACTCAATATGCCATTACTTTTCGATAAAAAAAATTATAAATAAAGAATTAAATTTAATTTTGAAAAATTCGCGACTGGATGCTCTACCTGGACTATAGTATCAAAGTTTCAAATTTCGGGTGAATGAAATTTCCGTTTATTATAATATAAGATAATCTCTTGCATACTAAATAAAGGTTATATGAATAACCTATTTCTTCCGACATTTAGTGCATTGGTTTTCTAAATGTAATCTTTAGTTTGAGGATTATTAATTCGCCCTCTTAAAAAGCATATATAACTAGCTTCAGTACAAAAGGCTTGAAGTATATTGTTTTATTTAAAACATTATTCAGGGGTTAAGAAGGTTATTTATAATCCTTCATGTGTATTAATTATTACTGGCTATTTTGGAATATAGATTATTATGTGACTATCTATGTAATAAGTGTTTATGTGCATACAAAACCGATTAATCCAGTTAAGCGCTGTTTATATTTGTGATCGGCTCTAAAATTTTTACTTTTTGCCGAATATTAAATCAAGAAACAATATGAAAAGTTTTATAGTGCCATCAGAGATTAGTAAAATATATATAAATGGCATTGTAGTTAAACCTTAAAATTAAGGAAATAATTTTTACATTCGTGGACTAATATGCTGACGTGTAGACTGAAAATAAATTGAAATCAAGAATATAAAAAAGACAACTAATAATATGAAGTACAGCCAATATTTAAAATACAACTATTAATAAACATCAAATAAATTGAAGTCACAGACATCTAAAGAATATCAACTTTCATGCAACTTCAATGATGTTCATATTTTTAGAAACTCACGACATGAAAAATAAGTAATATAGCCTTCAATTTTTTGGCCCAACGGTTTGGCATTTGTCTAGTCTAACGGTGTTTATTTTTGTCTTGGACACGGGCAATATGCAGAAAGAGGGCTCTCGAAGACATAAAGTGTAATTTAGTCACACGACAGGTGTTATCTCCGAAAGCAGTAAAACCTAGTTTGAATAGGTTCCAAGCTGAATAGAGCGGATTCTTGCGGTGAGTCCGCCCCTCCAAGGGGATGCTGACCGTCCACAGTTCAGAGGGGGGAAGAGACTTGATCTGCTGCGCTTTTGGGAAAATCTTCTGTTGGGAGGAAGACACTTTTAAAATAGATAAAGGTTCTGCAGTCGCTCGCTTTTCGAATCGCTTTAGAAAGAAGACCGAACCACTCAGAGGGTTAATAATTTTAATTGTGGCTGCTCTTCTTTAATTTTTTTTACTTTTGAACTTGTATATACTATTCAACGCCGCTTGTGTTTTTTCAATGTTTTGACATCTTTCTTTATATTTTTTATATTTTTTCCATGTAAATATACTTTCTGTTAATTTTCTTTAGTCATTAAATTTTAATGGTTTTTTCTTTTTTCACTCGTGGTGCTTGTCTTGCTTCATGTGCGTTACTTGCCCTTGGGGATTTTTTTTTTGTTTATAATCTGTTTTTGGTTGTTTCTTTGTAATCTCTTGTCACCCCTTTTTTGGGTGTAGTTTGTATTTATTTCATTATTTCTGTGTCCCCTCCGCTCAGTGTAATGGCCTTACACCCTTCCGGGTAAGCTGGGTCGGAGTGGGTTTTTTTAAAAAAATGATCATGTTACATTTTCTATTACCCCTGTTTAAGAAACTGCGATTACACGAGCTCCATCAAACGTACCTGTATACATTTCAATCACTTGTAGTATCAGGTGGCGAATCTCGAAAAATAATAAGTACACCGGACAAAAGTTTTTTAGCAAAACATTTTTATTTTCATATTGAATTAACGTAGATTGCTTTGCGAAATTTTCGACAGTATAAGAAAATGAAAACCTTAGAAGGCTAATAGTCTTACGCGGTTGGAAGAAACTGTCATTCTGTAATATCGTGCGAATTTCGGAATAAATCGCCTAGCTGAATTCCTTTCTTATCTTATTACTGTCACGACGTTTTTACTTTATTCAGTGTATTGTTTCTTGTGGTCCATGTTGAACACTTGTATTTGCAACAAATATGTTACTATTATCATTCTTTTTGTCTGCATTTTGTCATTATATCGCTAATATCAGCGCGCGCCACCTATGATTAATCTTTGTACTCATTTTTTACCGCCCTACAATCACGGGGGAAAAACCATGTGCATAGAACACATTCCTCGCAAATCGCTTTTATACCTCATTAATTCTCGATTTCTTTTTATGATTTTTTAAATGTTACTTTTCCGCTTCGGACTCTTCCCACCCGATGAATGCTATACTTTTGTAAAACGAATAATATAGCGTTCTTTTCCTGCTTGGCTTGCTTTTAAAAGAAGGTGAATTTTCTCATCTCTTTCTTCTGATTACGGATTTGGTAATTTTTTGGATTTATGTTCTTTGTTTCGTGGCCGGAAAAAATTCAGACCACAGGAAGGAAAAAATTTTGACTTTTTGTCGTTCCTTTCTACAGAAAATTTTGTTCTTTTTGAACTAAAAATGGCGTGTGGTTTCTGAAGAGTGCACCATTTTAGTTCCTTTCCATTTTGAATAATTTCTAATTAAAGTGCTCTAAGTATTAGAGAATCTTTGGTTTTTTTATTCTACAGTTTTTGTTGTATTATCCTAAAAAATTTTGTAAAACGAATATATGGAATTTTCAAAGAGAACTACTTATTTTTTGTAAATGCATTAATTCATTAGAATTGCTCAAAAAATGTTAGAGTTAATTTTCTGTGTTATTTTCGAAAATGCTCCTTATTTGGTTCCATTTCTAAATTTGATGAATGGCTGAATGCCTGATTTACTAAGGTGTATTTACAGACCTCGATTATGGTATTGGTAGATTAGGCAACTAACTAGAGTACTTGCAACTTTGGGGAACGTTGAGATATTTTTCTCTATATTCATAGGAATTTCATTTAGTTCTTTCTTTTCGCTTTCAAGACTGTTTAGTCGATCTTATATAAATTAAAATTAAACATCGTTTATATTATCCTTTGATTTTTTTTCGTAATTTCAAATTTGTTAAATTTGTTTCCATAAAAGCGCATTACATTCTTTTCCCAGTTAGCTGAGCGGTTCGCAAGTCAACAGTCTATGCAACCTTTGCATTAATATGTTGAGATTGTATTAAAAAATGTTGTCAGTATATAGAACTACATTTCGCGTATGCGCAGTAAAACACTATTTACTACAAATGCTTATATTTCTAGTAATATTCAAATTTTTTAATTCAATTTTAATGGAATGTTTCTTTTACATAATGTCAAGTATTCTGAAAGTTGCGTACAATTCAAAAGAAAAATCTCCATTTTAAATTCAAAAAACATGCAGAGTTTGAAATTATCAATATAATACTGTTTTTTACTTATATTGTGATAAATATTTTTATTGTGTGTTTTATTATGAATTATTCCAGGCTCATGATTTTGGAGTTGTACTCTATCTGGCAGTGATGGGTTTTTCTAATTGCATTTAATGTGAAGAATAAATGCTTTGGACACTTGACACTCTTTTTGTATACGTTTGGTTAACTTGCCTTACTTCATGTTTCAAAAGGTGGAGTTATATTATCGATTTTTCACACACTTAATTATGTGTTAAAAATTTGATATTTTGTACAGTTGTGTATTCGAGATGAAAATATACTATATGAATATTTTTAGAAAAAATGGTCTATATGAATATTTTTAGA
>BGPR01012879.1:0-22435 GCA_013235015.1 Araneus ventricosus | reverse complement strand
TATATGAATATTTTTAGAAAAAATGGTCTATATGAATATTTTTAGAATAAAATGGTCTCCGAATTTATTAATTTAATTAAATTTTTATTCTATAAGCGTGAAGACACCTGGCAGTTAATTTGAAATTATGATTTAGAAGTGAAAAATTGATTTCGAAGCTTCCAAAATATTTATGATAATAAATTATAAATTCAAAATGAAAAAAAATAAAAATAAAAAAATTCGAAATTTAGTAGATAAAAAAGTGTGCATTTTAAACATGTGCTAAAAACTGGATATTGAAACCAATTTTTCATTCACTTCGTGCTGCGCCGGATTTCAGAAAATTGTTCAAGTTTGTGTTCCTGATGATAATAAAATAATTTAATCTTTCAAGTTACCCGCATTGAAATAAAAATTTGAAGCTTGTATTTATATTCAGACAGGATGTTACCTACCCATCAAGTAAATTCTGGGAAGGCATTCCTTTTTGATACTTTTTTGTGAAGACCAAATGTGAAACGGAGAGAATGCACGAAGAATCCTTAGCGAAAGCTAAGATAATAATTCAACCCTGCGCTGTTAAAATCATTATATTTTTAGATGGAAAAATAACGCTTTTGACTTTTAGACATTTAGAATACTATGCTTAACAGAAATCAAATCTACTCCATTATTATCCACTAATAAAAGTGGACGCATGGTCACATTAAAGATAATCCTGCGTTAACCCTTTGAAGCGCACTACCCTAAAAAAATTTTTTTACTTAAAAAGAGATATATTTTTGAATTTCTATAACCTGAAAATAAAATATTTTCCAAATAAAAATATTTTTTTGCCTTTAGTTTTTTCACGAGAGGGTGGGAAGACGTATGTCCCACCGCCCCTGAAGGGACTGTAGCATTCCCCGACTCCCTTCCGTCATTCGCGCCAACGTTCGCTTTTTGTCAGTTTCACTTGGAGCATATAATTGGTTATTTAGCACATTTTCTTTTAACAGCTGTAGAAAATGTATACTGTGATTGAAGTGGAGATCTTTTACCACATTCTGCATACAAATGGAGGAGCTCTTCAATAGTATTTTTATGGATGTCGCTCTATTTCAAAGCTTCAGAAGAAAGCAGGCCACCCAGATGCTACAAGTAAAATGTTACTCCCCTCTCCGGTTTATTGTATAGGAATCAACAGAAATTCGTTATCAGTTCATGCGATCACTCACTTCAGCCAAAGAAGTGAGACACTAATGACCGCGACTGGACAAGACCTGTAATGAAAACCACTGCTGTAAGAAGACCACCGATTGTAAATTATCGCGCAAGAAACCCGCTGCTGGAAGCTATCAAGTTCAAACAGCTTTTCTTTGAGTATCATTGCTAACAGAGCTATTTACAATAGCTGTGCCTTAGGAAATACGGCGTTTTCTCAAAAGCATCAAAGAATGTAAACAAGTAGGGGGTGGGATGGGCAGATTCAAGGGAACTATCTCCTTTTCGTTGCAGTTATGGGACCTTCAATTTTGAGAGATACAGAAAGACTTGAATATTCTCTTTACTTTTCGTTCTTTTTATTAGATAAGTGTATTTTTATTCGTTTATAAAAAAAATTCTCAAAAGATAACTTCTTGCTTTTAAATTTCCACTCAAAATAAATTTAGATATGCCAGTTTTTTTAAAAAAAATGCTTGTTTGCATTTGCAGATTTTTGTTTTGTTTAATATTATTTAACTGTCTTCTGAAATATATAAATTTATTTTCTGTATAAGTATTAAATTTGAAAGAGTGATTATAATTATACCGTATATAAATCCAAGTTTATCATCCAAGAAAAGAAAAAAATAGGACCGAGTCGCGAACTTTTGTGCTGCCATCTACAGGCTGAAAACCTTAGATGCGCGGTGGGACAAAATTGTCCCACCTTTTTTCATCTATAATAATTGATAAAAAAAATTACTTTTGAAATACTGATAATGTTTGGAATACATTTAGTGAACATTGAAGATTTCCTTTGCATCTAATATTTGTTTCGAAATTCATTTTCTTTTTCTAGAAATTTAAAGAAAATCATTGCCAATAAAGGGCATGATTTAAAAAATTATTTTCAATAAATTTGAGTAAATTCTAAATGGCACTGCAATTTTTTTTAAAAATAAAAGGTCTTGAAATATCCAATAAATCAATTTTTATAATAGAATACCTTATACAAGTTTATGAAAAAAAATCTTAAAGAAGGTGGGACAGACGGTGTCCCACCGCCCCTCAAAGGGTTAAGGCACTCTAAATCTGCTGTAGTGGCAGAATTCCCATTCCAAGTGTCAATAAGGTTACCGTGAAGCAGAAGGCATGTCTTTGGTCAAAGAAAAGCAAAAGAATCTAAAGGTTCTAAAGGGGGTTTCGTTTAAAATAACGAAGCAATCTCCAAGTAAGATCTCCATTAAGCGTTTGTATAAATAATTAGGGAGTGAAAATTCCCCTCACTCGTTTAACATCTTCTTCCGGTACCGATGATCGTCCAGCATCTTTCCTATGATGCATATTTGCTGTTTCCTTAAATAGCTGAAACCAACGCTTGATAGAGCAAATACTTGGAGATTGAGAATTTCGATTCTCCTAGTAACATCATTTTTTGAACTGCGACAATTGATTTACTTTCGGGGACCAGATACATTCTAGACATGCCTTCTAATGTAAAGTAGTCATTTTGACACTTGCGTTGGGAATCCCGAGTTGCGGTAGATTTAGAAAGCCGTAAAGGCGCGTTACCAATCTAAACACAAACTTTATATTCTCTCTCATTGAAAAAACGAAGTTTCTGCTTAATACGATTTTTTTTAATAATCTTTGAAACGAGTCCAATAAATTAAGACCACAACGTATAATAAATGAAATCAAAATAAGATATCCTGAATATACAATATGCAAGAATGAAATTTCCATTTATCAATAGCAGCGATCCGACATGGTGTTATTTATATTGGTTTCCTTCCGAAATTGGGGTAATCGAAGAAGTTAATTCCTGAACAAATAAGGAAAAGTCTGAACAAATAAGGGCGCTGCTATCCTTTGTCACACGCAAGCATAAATACTCAGTATGTCTTCCTCATTAGTTACATAAACAACTCAAAAGTAATACCTACACTGACTCGTCTCAGTAATGATACATTTTTGTGAAACATTCATGTATGGCGAAAAGTGAACAGTTTGTATAATATAGCCCATAGTCCTGAACAGGGCTTAATTTCCAGTGCTGAGATGTTGTTGCACAAGGCGGATTCATCTCCTAAAATTTGCTTGCTTCCGGAAACGAGCAGAAGAAGGGCAAACACTACTTTACATTTCCATCACTTCTATTGCCGTTCTTCTTGATCATATTGTAATATTCACGTATTCATATCGCTTCCGTACTAAATACTAACTCAATTGTCTGTGTAAATAGAATAGGCGTGTCAAGGTCACGTCTTGTACCTCATCGCCTTGACAACGTTCCGGCAGACAGCAGCGCCACTCTTTTCTTACATGGCAGTTAAGGAGTTTCGATAGTTTTCTACTTTCTCCCCCTTAGCGAGCGCATTATAATTTGTTTTGTTGCTTTCCTTTGTTGTAAACCATTTTGTTCTCGATTATAAGTTAATTCGTTCTTACAAAATAGTGTTAAAGTGTTTGTTTCTTAAGATCTGCTGTCATGAATAGCCCTGTTGCCAGGAGACAATCATAGATGATTGTCTACAATGTGTACAGATACTTAAAAGAGTTGGTCTCATCTAATCCGAATACTATGGTAAAAGAATTGCTTGTACAGTCGCAGAAAGTAACTGCCGACGAGTGTGGTGTTTCCTGCAGAACAGTATAGCGAATTTGGGCAGAGGCTGATTTAACTTCATTTACTGAAGTTCTGAACAATATTCCAGTTTTTGAGTCACCCAAGAAAAAAAATCCGCTTACAAAACCTATTACAGACTTGGATGATTTTGACCAAAGCGTCGTACACCAAACTGTCCAAGAGTTTTATTTCAGAGGTGAGTACCCAAAAGTTGCAAAATTAAGAGTTTGCTTAATAGAAAATTTTAATTTCATGCACAAAATCATTCTAGGTAATTTTGAAAAATTTTAGATTTTCTTGCAAACAGCGCAATCATGGCGCAATTTTTTAATGGAATGAAACGACATTATTGTTTTTCGTGAGAGGTTTTTGAGAAAAATTCATAACATGAGAAACGATTCTTTATCCAGGCCAGTGATATAACTTGATGAACTTTGGGTAAAAACTAACCATTCACCTAAATTATTTTGGCTATGTTCCACTAGCCGAGGAGGCTTAAAAGTTCCGTTGGTGAAAGGATGTAGATTAATCATTTGTCATGCCGGATCTGCTGATAAGGCTTTATTCCGTCCGTAACACTTGTATTCCAATCCAAAAGTACAGTTGACTATCACAAGGAGATGAACAGTGAAGTTTTTAAAAAGTGGTTTATCGATTTACTAAGACAACGCCTCAAAACACTCCTCCTCACAACGCGACCAAAACCAGACCAGAATTGAAAATTGTAAAGGGGCACAAAGTAAAATACAGAGCCTATGAGCTTGATCAAGTAGCGTACGAAATGGGACATGAAATGGTGAGACTTTCCCCGTATCACTGCCAACACAACCCAATAGAACTTATCTGGGCGCAGCAGAAAGGTGAAATTGCATACGAAAATAAAACTTTCAAAATTAAGGATGTTAGGAAAGTGCTCGATGAAGCTCTGTTAAACGTAACAGTAGATGACTGGAAACATGTGTAAAATGGAGAAGTTACACGAAGAGGACTTCACTAAATCAAGTGCTAGAGACGATGCAATCGAACGGAATGTGGTCAATTTACAAGATGACAGTGAAAGCAGTTTCAGCGAAAGCGAAGATGAAGTTTTCTAAGTTGAGAACTTTTAAATTAGAGATTTCTATGTTTTATAATCCTATCATTTCTTTCAAAATGAAACATGCAAACAATTTACAATGATAATCATAATTATGTCTGAAAGTGTATATATTTATTTTAAAATTTATGAATTTATTAAACGTGTGTATTATAAAAAGTGTATATTTGTTAAACTGAAATTTATCTTTATTAAGCTTTCTTAAAAATTCAAGATCTCATTTTTGTATAATAGAGTAATTATTTCTGCATCTAGTTTGTCTAAACTATTTTCATGTTTAAATGGATATTTGTACATTTTTGTAAATAATTAATATCTGTAACGATAATATGTACATTTCTGATAGTAAAATTTACAATTTCTTGATTTTTTTAAAAAAGTGTGACAAAAATAGGTTCAGTATACAACTTTCAAGCACTTTTAATTATTCCACAAGACTTCAAAGTAAGATTTCCATTATTATTTTTTTTAATTTATAGAAGAAAATATCTAAAAAATTTAAAGATTGAATAAAATTGTTTGCTTACATGGCCATTTTAAATTACTTTTTAACCACAAAAATAATTATCTTAAAATATTTAAAAAGCTCTTATTAAACATTATCATCATGTAAGTTTATTTCAGTAACAAATAAACTTTTAAACAGTATCCAGGATATCCAACTTCTTTTTTTAATGAAACATACTGGCGTGGGGGAAAAGCAAGATTTCGGAGAGAGTAGTCAAACCGTGTGACATTGAGACGCCTATTTTATTTTCACAGACCCTTTCGAAAACTATTTAATATTTGATATAGAATTTCCTACAATATTAAAAGTGATAACACTTATTTTACAAATTTGAAAATCTTGATGCCCAACATTAGCAAAGATCATTTCTTATATTGAATCGACCTTTTTTTCCCGCTTGCAAAACTACCTTAATACATAATTTTTTCAAATTATAAATACAGGATGCTCAGAAAGATCCGTATACATTTTAAGAAACCATAAAAAACAAGCTGATTGTAAAATAGAGTGCGCGGTAAGCATTTCAATTACATTTGTGGATTTTTTTCAAGTTAGCTGTTACAAAATTCACGTTTTCATATCGCATTCATACGAAATAACAAAAACACTAATTTCAGTTTACCAGCCAAGATATTAAAATCTAAGCTTTATATCAAATAAAACAAAAATACGATTCACAAGTTAGGTTGTTGGTTAATCTTTTCGAAATTTTATATAGACATTTATGGAATATTAAAAGTGGTAAATATTCATTTACAAATTTTCAAATTTTGATTCCACTTATTACAAAAATGATATCTCATTTTGACTCCAAACTTATTTATTCCTGTTTGTAAAGCTACGTAAAGACTTAATTTTTCCAAATATAAATACAGGACAGGCAAAAATATCTGTAGACATTTCTAGAAGTCACGAAGAACATAGGGGATAATAAAATGTAGAGCGGGGTAAGTATTACAAGTACATTGATGTATTATTTTCATGTTATAGAAAAAAGGGAGTATAAAATCTTCTTGTCAGGTGACACTAGAAATATCAACTACGCCAAAAAGAGCAAATTATATACTTATTTTAAAACCTGTAGTACCCAACAATTCAATAAAACTATTAGTATAGCAGTCTTCTGTGGCGGCCTCTCGAACCTTTGTATTTTCCTCTCTCATTTTGCCAGGAGGCGGCAGGTAGAAATTTTATTCTTCCATGCAAGATGTTAAAACTGTGCAGCTCTGAGCGCGCGCTATTCATTCAAATATTTATAGGAGTGCCTTTTCCATTTCCGTCACACCTGACAAAGACCCAGACCGAAAGAGCGACAATGCATGTAGCATAAGCCAACCCACCTTAGTGATGTATGAGTCTCTGTGGTAGTTCAACAGATGTTAGCCATCTTGCCTGAACAAAGTTTGAGTCTTTCGACTGATTTTCCTCATTTGCAGTTGCATGCGGCTTGTTGATCATCAGCTATCAGATCCAGATGTATCTATGGTCCTTTTGGCTCCTCTTTGAATGAGTTCCTCTTCTCGCCCAAGTATACTTATGTGTATAGTAACTTTTTGAGGCGAGATGTGTCTTTCTGCAGATTCATTTTGGTTTAAATGTTTTCTAATGTTCTAACCGACAATTTTAGTTTTGCGCTGTGAAATAAATGTTTGATTATAAATCTTTTGCCTGGAATATCATTTCGCAACTTTACTGATCTGAGTCATTGATGAACTGGGGTGTTTTTGAGGCATCCTCTATCCCCTTCACTTCCAAGCATTTTACAAAGATTCGACTCCTGTTCGAAGCTGTGATATTTTTCACCAGTCGTTACTAACCTATATAAGAGCCCACCGCATTTGACAGTGCATATGTTCCAGCCTTTCTTGTCAAAGTTTCGTCAGACCATGGCTTCTGGACGGAAGAAAGATTTTGCCGTCGTTTTCTATATCCACGTCTGGAAAAAAATGTTTAGTTTTTGTGAGGTCATGTGCAACCGCCTGAGCCAGAGATCAGGCAACCTTCTTTTAATCAATTTTTTTTTTAAACTTCTGCGAATAGTGTTGTCGGGTGTAGCACGGTCAATTTTAACCTATTCACTTGTTTTTTCGATTTCCACCTGGGTTCTGCAGGCCTTTACAAGGATGTTTCAACGTAAAAGCTTTTGAATATTTTAAGGTTTTTAATTATGTCTGCTCTTCTTTAATTTGTTTTTGTTTTCAACTTGTATATATTATTGAACATTGCTTGTATTTTTTCATTGTGTTGGCCACTCCCTTTATGTTCTGTTTAATTTTTTACCATGTATTTATGTATTCTGTTAATTTTCTTTTGTCATTAAATTTTACTAGCCTTAATGGCTTTACACCCTTCCGTGTAGGCTGGGTCGGAATGACGTATGCCAATTCATGTTGTATGCAGTTTTTTTTCCTATTGTGTCACTTTTTAAAAAGGAAAAAAATATTCTACTCATAGCATTTAGTCAAAGCCCATTCACTGATTATGGATATGACGGACTTAGGGGTTCCGAAAAGTGCTCTGTTTGGCAGTGACGGTATTCTTTATTGCATTTATCATGAAATGTAAACTTTTTTAAAACTTCTTATAATCTCTTTACTTACTTTAATTTCGTTTGACTTGCTTCATGTTTGGAAAGATGGAATTTTAAAATTAAATTTTCAGTCACCTCCCGATGTGCTGGGGTTTTAAAATTCTGTTACACTTGTATATTCTCCATGCCAACAAAATATTTTTATATTTTTAGAAAGTAATTATCAGTTATTAATTAATTAATTATTAACTGATTAATTAACATAATTATCAAATAATTTTTAATTACATATACGTGACAACACCTGCTAGTGAATTTGAGTAAAAATTGATTTTTAAAAACATTACTAATTATATATTAAAAATAAAAAGGTAGAAAATAATAACATTTTTTTTAAAAATTTACTTTCAATAGATAATAATAGAGCGTTTTTAAAAATTCGTTAAACTTGATATTTTATAATCAAATTTGACTGACTTCCTGCTTCGTTAGACATCTTTAACATATTTTAGTCGTGTGTTCCTCCTATCAGCACAAGATATTGCACGATACCTCCACGATGCTGTCCGATATTCTGCATGCCGCACAATACTGTGAAGATGTCGTATACCTTGTGTTAATAGGGTTTCGATGACAATGCAAAAATTTATTATTTAAAAAAACAGGCACGGGAAGAAAGAGATGTGATGTCTGTAATAACCTTTATTCACAGAATATTTCCCTACCCCAAGAAGTATTTTCAGGGAAGGCATTACATTTCGTTACTATAATTATAATAATATACAGTTATATAAGCTGAAATTTTGCTTAGGGTAATATAATAGCCTTCTGTATCAATTACTTTTAAAATTTATAAGTCTTCCTATTCAAATTTTTTTAATCGTCAAATTTCATAAAATAAGTCATATGCTCAAAATGATCTTAAAAGCAAAATGAAATTATAAAATGTGAAGAAAAATTCAAATTACGCATGAAAAAATTCTAGGTTTATTTTATTTTTCAATATTTGACTAAAAATTGCATTTTTTACTTTAGCATTAGAGACTCATGTCTCATTTGCTTTTAGCATTTAAATGAAAACGCTAGGATGAAACTTGATATTCGAGCTAAAATTTTAATATAATTTTAATTTTATCGAGAAAAATGTACGTTTCCATGAGAAATTTTGAGGTTAGTGCAATTAGGAATATGCATTTGACGCTTTATGAAATTTCTAAACATCGAACATTTTACTAGACTTTATTTATAGAAAATTGGTACCTATTGTTT
The DNA here is from genome assembly GCA_013235015.1 of Araneus ventricosus. NCBI lineage: Eukaryota > Metazoa > Arthropoda > Arachnida > Araneae > Araneidae > Araneus > Araneus ventricosus. The sequence continues at coordinate 13,236 of BGPR01012879.1, read as the reverse complement.
TAATATGCGAAGAAAGAAGGCCAAATAATGCAAGGTGGCTCCTTTTTTTCCACGAATCTACCCCGAAATTGAATAAAGCATGTTTCGATTCCAAACATACTTCTTCTGGATTAAAATCAGAGTATTGAGACAATAATTACCTATGTGGTGTTGCTGCATACCAATCAGTTATTGGAGGAGGAATTGATTGATTCAAATTTTGCTTCTATTTATGGGGATGCATTAAGGATTGGGATTATTTACAAGGAAATAAAACTGTTCATATTATCGTAATATATTTTTCATACCAATCTTGCATCCACGTAAAAATATTATAAATACAGTATTTGGCATGTAAAACAGGTGACATATTTGCCGAATATATTTTAGAAGGTTTGAAAAAGCATTGCTTGGTTAAGAAAATATTTGAATTTTGCACAGAAAACTTCGACTCATTTTGATTCTTTGATTTTTTCGAATCAACTTCGAAAAAAATTGAAGGAGTTAAAAAAAATAACGTCGTTACCAAACTAAAACCATATCTGGGACAAAGTGTGTTTATAGGTATTGGTTGCGCCGTACTTATTTTAATAATTATATACAGGCTGCAGATGGTTGTGTACCAATTGATGTAAAAGCGTTTATAACTAACATTTTTTCGTTGTTCTACCTATACACAATATGAGTTAACGAATTGAATTTTGTTTTAGTAACTATACAGGGTGTATCCAAAATGTAAGGGTAGGTAAGACTTACAATATTTATCCAAAATCACATAGAAACATACACGAAAGAATGAGTACACGAAATGAGGAGGCAGCAGATGGCATTTAAAATAATACAGTTGGTCAAAATTGAGGGCTTTATTTGAAATTTGCACATATTTTTTTCGAATATCTCTCCGTACTTCCACCATATAAAGAATAGCATTTAACTCCTAATTTACAATGAAAATTCGGTCACGAGGGCATTTAGGAGACGGACCAGAAATTGATGAAGTTTGAAAGAGATTTTGGCTCTCTCTACTTCCCAGAAGGCTCATAATGGTTTGCAACTTTCATCAAATCTTTTGTGTATTTTCCGAGATATTAACATGCATTTTCCTGAAATATATTCGGGAAGATCTGAAAGTTTTCATAAAACATCTTAAAGTCCCCGTATGTTATTTTTCTTATAACATGCAGAGTTTTTTAACAAAACAGTACGAAACTCATAGAATACATGATAATATATTAGCGAAGTATTATATAAAAGTTTGATATAAATATTTTTTCATATTTTGAGAATGAGAGTATCTGGAAAGAACAGTTTTTGCACACAGCATGTGCGAAAGGTAGAGTAATTTTTCTTTCACACCTTCAGAACCAGGCATATGGAGCAACTTATATGAAAATTGCAGTTCAATACCATTAAGAGTCAGAAAGATTTCGACAGTTTGACCGGCACTGTATTATTTTAATCGCCATTTGCTGCTTCCAGATGGCTTTTGTGCACACATGTCCCTGTGTAATTTTTGTTACTTATCCTATGCCTGTCCTACCCTTAAAATTTGGCCAAGTTTTCATGAAACATCTGTATGCATACTGCAGCCGATTGTCTGCCAATTGATGTAAAAACGTTTATAACTGAGATTATTTCGTTGTTTTATATATACACTGAGCGGGTTAACGAATTAAAATTGTGTGAATTCATAGACGTCTAATCGAAAAAAAATTCGGATATTGTGCCACACGCAATTAGCGTCACTTCCCGCTATTGAGCAGGTTCTCCAAATATATGTTGCTTTAACTTTATATTTTTTGTGAAACAAAAAGTGTCCCGCAGATATTTTGATGAATCAGTAAGAGACCCATAACTTTGCATAACGTGCCATCCATATTTCGGCAATTCTATTTTGAAATTTGAAGTACAGGAAATTTCTTTTCTATAAACTTGCAGTGTCAACGACTAAATCTACGGCGACCTAAAAACATAGCTAGTAGGAAGAAAAGTAGGTAATTGATTCCTATTATAACTGCTGGAAAATTTAAGGAACGTAGCAGAATGTATGATTACTCCTGCTATTTTAAAAGAAAAAGTGGTGGAATTTTGAGGGGGAATGTCTTCAGTATCTAGAAGATTTGGAATGATATTTCAAAAAGGGAAAAATTTGAAATAGATTTTATTAATTACCACCATAACCACGACAATTTTCAAGTTTTCAGTGTTTATATTCTTTAGAATTTCCCGAAATCAATTTCATTGAAGACAGTAGCGTAGGGAGGGTAAATTGTGTCCGGGGCATAATATGATATTTTCAACCCTAGTCATCAAAAGTTGTTTAGCAAAGGTAAATAGCGTTCGGGACAGAGTTTTTCTTTTCGTCGCCTTAAAAATTTTCGCTTTAAAAAGTGACAATAACAAACAAAACTTTTGTGCCAATGACGTCCCCAAAAACTAGTGTCCGGGGCATCTATGCCCCTCTTACCCCCGGTCGCTATTCCACTAGTTGAAGACGAACTGTTTGATGAAACATCCCTTGATTTGCGCTACAATACAGAACAAAAAAATTGTCAATTGGAGACAAAATTATGTACCGTTATCTAACGTATGGACTGAAATATTTCATCGTTTAACAAGTAACGCCACCTATCTCAATTTTTTGAAATTCTAAAGAGGAAGAAAATACACTAATTCTCCCAACCATAACGAATATTTCTGAATTTCTTTTGACATCTGGTACGAATATGCGATGTTTATATCAGATGTTAAAATAATCAGTAATATCATTTAGTTGTAGACAAAAATTGAGAATTTACTTCCCCTTTAATATTTCAAAAAAATTATTTAGGTGGTGTTGATTATTAAACAATGATTTACAGACTTCAATGAACATATTTTCTAGCAGAATATCTAAAAATCAGTAGAATGTTGTCTATTATTGTCAGGAACTAACGTAGCTGATGAATGCGTTTTTAGTATAAAGACCAACACTGGCGATTAGTGATAAAACTAAATTATACTTTAAAAATACGTGCTGATTACCAAAATCATTTTGACCTTTCTTGTACCGAATTTTATCGAAACTTATAAAAAATGAATTATTTCTAGAATAAATTCATTCTTCAAAAAGGAAAAAGAGTTTAATTGAGGAATAAGAAAAAAGTATAAATGAGATGTTACGGTACTAAATTTGTTTCAGTACGATTACATATATTTTCTCAATATCTCATCTCATTTCCTCTTTATTTAGTTTCAGTCAATGCATATACCATATTAAATATACTATTACAACTATAATAATTTTATTTATTATTTTTGAATATAAATTGAACGCATTTCCATTCCCCCCCAGATAAAGTGTGTCCTGATTTTAAATTTTAAAAATTGAACACCTTAAATTATTATTAGCATTTTAAAACTGTTATCGAAGATAACAATAAGTTCTCATTTTCATTAGTATAGTGTAACATGTGATGATATTTTACGAAAAATGCTGGGGAGTTTACTCTTTTGAGGGTGCTGCTGGGAGGGGTGGGTGAAGTACGTCGGGAGTGTATTCTCCTGGTAGGGTCACCCAAGGCGTGAAGGCCACTCCAATATTCCCTGCTTGCACTTCTTTCCAGCATTGCTTTTAATTGTGTTATGAGAAATTTTTATTATATGCTTTATGATTAGACATGATTTTACTGATCATTTTAATATTTTAGATGATATTTTTAGAATGTAAATATTTAAAGCTGTATTTTTATTATATTTGGTCTTCTTTAATTTTATTGTATTTTGTCACCGCTCTATATGTCGATCCTTGCTTGTTTTCACCTCTCCTGGTCAGTCCTTTATTCCAACTGCCTCTCTTCCCATCTGCCGATGTCCTCTCCCCTCCCGCGTTTTAGTAATCTACCCGGGGGGACCCAGTTGGTCTAGGTGGCCAATTTTCTGTGATTTTGGGGTTTTAGAGTCTTTTTAACGTTACTCTAGATTTTACAGATTTTATATGTTCCTTAGGTAACTTTTATCTGACTTTTTATTTCTTGACTGGTTTTCATCCTTTTTTTCATGTTCATTGGATGCGTGATCTTTGGATCTCGTTGAGCTCGGTTCTTGTCGGGCTCCTGCTTGCTACTTGGTGTGAATCGTGTGTTTTTGTGTGCTTGTCTGTGTTTTGTCCTTTCTCACCGCCATAATGGTGTAGTTTGTTCATCGTCATCGTTCTGTGTATTTTAAAAATTTCTTATGTAATTAAATACTGCCCATGTTACGGGCAATGCTTGTAACTGACTTGATTTGACCCGATAAATCTTGCCCGCTGGGCTGGGGCCCGCTGTTCGTTCGGGGAGCTCTTGGGGTGCCCTTTCTCCCCGGCGACCCTTTTTGCTTTAAACCATTTTTTTTTTTTTGGTAGGCGGGGTCGCCGTGGGAATCTTCAATCTTCTTCGATATTTTACGAAAGACAATTTTATTACGAAGTCAAATTACTCGTGGATTAATCTATCGAAATTCGGCGAAATAAGTTTTAATGGAATAATGAACATTTTTTTCACATTATTCCATATGATAAGCATTTAAAAATTCTATTTAAATTACACAAAAATTAATTTTCATTTCATTATTTTATATACAAAAGCGAAAATAACTTTTAAAATATTACAATTTTATAATTCATATTAATAATATTTCATAAAAATTTTAAAACCATTTGACGCTTACCGTTCTTATCTCGAGGAATCTTTAATAATTTATATTTAGCATCTATTTTCGATTATTCCTAACGCACTTCTCATAATTCCCTAAATTATGAATTATTTAAATAAATTTCTGGACCTATTTCAAAAATTAAAATATAAACCTCGATGATCTTCAAACTTTGTTTGTTTCAATGAGAGAGACGTTTAAAATGTTTTTTTAAATAGGTAAAGCGCCGTTACGGCGCTCTAAATTTACTGCCGCGAGGAATTCGCAACACAAGTGTCAAAATAGATACCGTGCAGCAGAAGGCACGTTACAGATTGCACGAAAGCAAATCAATTCTAATAGTTCAAAGATGTTTTCGTTTAGAATATCGAAGTTGTGTCCAAGTAAGAACTCAATTAAGCATTGATGTGAGCAATTACGGAGTGAAGGCCTCCCTTACTCGTTGAACGACTTCGTCTGAGACAGATGATCCATCTGCAACTTTCCTTATGATGCACACACACGCATATCCTGTTTCCTAAATTGCCCACACTAATGCTTGATGAAATTCTTATTTGGAAATTGACGATTTCCATATTATAAGAGAAAACGTCTTTGAACTGTTACAATTTATTCGGTTTCGTAGAACCGGAGACGTACCTTCTTCTGCCCTGTATCCATTCTGCTACTTGTGTAGGGAATATCCGCTGTAGCAGATTTACAGCAGCGTAAGAGGACTTTATCTATCTGAAAAAAACTTTAAAAACTATTTTATCGTTTAAAAAATGAAATTTCTACATTATAGGGTTTTTAATTCATTTTTGAAGTGGTTCCAATAATTTATTACCGCCCTGTATAATAAATCAAATAAAAAAAACTATCTGGAATATACGGCATGCCTTAATAAAATTTATATTTATCCATACCAACGATCAACATGGCGACACATATATTGGTTTCTGTTGCAAATGGGGTGATTTCAAGCAATTAATTCCAAACTCCAGAACTAAGGGCGCTGCTATATTTTATCACGTGAATTCTCTGTATGTCCTCCGCATTAGTGACATAAACATGTCAAGAACAATACCTGCATTGATTAGTCTTAAATAGGACACATTTTGGTCAAATATGCGGCTATAACGAAATGTGAGAAGGTTGTTTATTGCAGCCTAAGGCCCTGAAGAGGTTTACTTTGAAGTATTGATGTTGTAGTATAATTCGCCGATTCATTTATTGAAATTTGCGTACTTCTGTGAGCCATGAGTAGAAGGATAAAGAGTAATTGGCATTTCTTTCACTTGCATTACCGTTCTTATTCATCTGCTGTATCTAAAATTACTAATAATCCAATCTTAAAACTTTAAGGTTTTGCATCATATCGCATCCGTAAGGAGTAGCAATAACACTAATTTTAATTTACCAGCTAAGATATAAAAATCAAAGCTTTATATTAAAGAAAAAACCCAACGATATGGCCGAAAGCAATTTTTGTAAAAAAATTAATATTTTATATAGAAATTTCTGCAATATAAGTAGTGGTACAAATTATTGACAAATTTTCAAATTTTTATTCTTAGTTATTGCAAAAGTGATATCTCATTTTGATTCGAAACTTATTTATTTACATTTGTAAGGCAGCCTAAAAAGTTATTTTTTTCCAAATCTCATTACAGGATGGACAATTAATATCCGTAGACATTTCTAGAAACTATAGAATACAAGCAGATCAAATGGGATGCATTTATACGTATAGGTGGGTACTTTTTCTTGGCGTATAAAAAATATAGTGCAAAACTTTCCCGTCCAGTGCCACTATAAAGAGCAACTACGCAGAGAAAAATGAAAATTACATACTAAAAACCTGCAGTATCCAACAATTAAATTAAGGATTAGTATAGCTGCATCCCAAGCAGTTAGCCAGATTCCGGCTCCTACCCGAGGGAGTGCTTTTTTTCACCAGTTGCTACCTATTTATGTAATTATATTTATATAGCAATTGCTTTACATTTTACTTCTAGAAAAAAGAAATAATAAATATAATTTTTCGACATTAAAGAAATATTTTAAAATTTTTGTTAATGATTAATATTATGCCTTCAAAACTATTGAACAAGACATTGTATAAAATTTGATTTCGAACGTAAAATTCAGAAAATTGAAACACCACTGTGCAAAATTTCAGCAATTTCTGCTCAGTAGTTTTGAAGATATATATAGAAAAAAACTATCTGAAATCAGCCTGCGAATACCACCTCTTTCCATTTGATTAAGAATGTAGCCTGGGTGATAATGGAGTTAAGTGAGGAGGAAAAAAAAAAATTCCAATATAAGAAGCAGAAAATGGCTATATATTTGAATATTACTTTGAAATATGTAATTAAACATTCTAATATTTACTTTTAATATTATATCATAGAAAAATCAGACAATCCATTCATTGTAGATTCAATTTCATTGTTAAATGAAATTGTTTTTTATCACCTATCTTAAAAAAAGCCAAACTAAATTAAGATAGGAGAAAAGAGTGCAGAGAAAATGGAAATAATAATAATGAATTTTTAATGTTGTAGCTGTTCAAATTCGCATGTATTAAAGGCTGGGATACATTACCTAAATACAGTGGTCTGTTTGTAGAGATGAGAGCAAATTCAAAATAATGTATAATGAATTTTTTACTGTACCCTCTTTTTTTCGCCCATTATATTTGAAAATTCAGAATTTCAAAGAGTCAAAGTTTCAGGAAGCAGCTACAGGTTCGCTTCAATAAAGATCCCAACGTAATTCATATAAAACAATATTGGACATACAGAATGAATATGCACCCAAATATATAAAACAAACTTTACAATTTATTATGTTTTATTTGGTTAAATTTCTTTAATTCAGTAATTTTAACTCTTATTGTTTTATTTATGATTTACAACACATGATGAAATCGGTGAACCCAGATGTTGAAAGGGCAACATGGAATTATACATTTTCTGTGCATTAGAAGCTTTGTAGAGTGAGATGTAGTAAGTATTGATACTGGCTCATTCTATATTAATATTCTTAAAGCCACGACCTTTTCAAGAATGGATATTAACGCGAACGAAACTTAATAAAAAACATGAAAAAATAATGACTGAATTCTTATGTGGATTTATTTGATGTAAAATGGTAGAATCATAATTTAATGGTCATATAAATGTTATAATTTGGATATAGCCTAATTTGACGCCTTCTATTTGCCAGCTCACAGTTTTAGTTTTCCTATCGCCTATGCTTTTGCACGTCATTTTCCACGAATCAATTGTTAGTTTCACCTTTAACTTCTTACGTCTGTTTTGGAATACCCATAAAATTCGTATATCTATCATTTTTTATTTACAGTGACGAATGATAATGCATACAAAAAAGCGAACAAGTAATAGGATTTCTTTGGATTGAAATAAAAGGTCGGGCAGAAAGCAGTATGGAGAATATAAAACAAACAATAACAAAAAGTAAAAAATATTTATTAATTCTATATTTTTATTTCTCAATGAACATCATATCCCACAATGGCACCTCGCAACTGCGAAAGAATGAAGAACCCTTTTGAGCACCAGTTTAAAACGTGCGTGGCGGCGTCAGTCGTCATTCTAATGAGAGATCTGAATGCTGCAGGTTTCGCACAGAATCTCTTGCAACCAACCCACAGAAAAGTCAGAACACGACAAAGACGAAATCGTGGTAACATCTCCAGAGACCAAATAGGGACAACTAAAATCAGCCGGTGGAGGTGACTCCGATCCACCCGTTTGTAAATGTAATGTTTGAGTGATTAGTTACGGATTCTGTAAGACATCCTCAACAATTCAAAAAGCTGGAGAAACGTTTCCGGAATGGCCTCCGTTTACCTGACTTTCGCATAATATCGCCTATTGGCTGTGAGTTTCTTGTGTACACATTCTGCTTTCAAATTCTTATCTATTTTAAATCACTGAGCCGAAAACAAGTTATGCAGAATTCATGCTCATCAAATACGTTACAGAGGCGAGGAGGAAGTACCTTTTCTTTTATGGTATAAAAGTTATGTAATAAGAAATCAGTCGGTATACTTTTTAGTTCCATTTGCGATGAATTTTATTATAATGAATTAGTAAAACTGTTTTTTAGAAAATATTGACATTTTAATGAACAAAAGCCAAGAGATTCATTCCTTATATTCTGACTTTTTCTTAAAATTAGTTACAAAAACAAATTCTAAGAAAAAAACTTTGAATCCATAATTTGCATAAATTTCCTCTCAATTACTCTTAACACATTGAAAATGTTACCAATGTTTGTTGAATGCTTGGCTCTTCAATTCCGTAATAATTTAGTAAAATACCAAAACCTAAATGCAACATAGTTAACTGCGGACATTAGAAGAGATCTGAAAACATTTTGTTTTTTAAATTTTCTATTCATAATATATTTTTTTGAAATCTTTAGAAACATCACCTGAAACTTGAGGTGTTATTTTGCAGTACGCTTTTCTATGTTTTCAATTAAACTATGGCTGTAGGCTTATTATTCAAGACAGAAAATACTTTACTTACTCCATATTAAAGCAAGGGCATCAAGTCCTCTGGGCTTCATTTGTTCACCCTTCAAAGATCTCAGGTGGGCAGTATCGCACTTTCTTTGTTGCTGGCGCCATCCTCATTTCTTTCGTCTCGATGGTTGCGTATGCATGCATTGGTGGTCCATAGGACACGTTTCCCCACCAACCCGGAACACCCCAACGAATATTTTGCGTCGCCCCAATTTTGCTTTAAAACTTGATTTTGATAAAATGGTTCATAAAATCACTTATTACGTTTCGTTTGATTCGTTAAAATCTTTCAATATTTCATTTGAAAATAGATGACACTAAAATTGATTTTTTGATTATATTTTCCCTCTACCGATCAACTCACAATTTAAGATTTGCAAATTAAATAAAGCATTGAAAAAGGAATAAATGTCAGATATTGTAATACTTATTTTCAAAGTATTTTCAAGCATTTATTTATATAAATTTTTTTTAAGCTGAAATAAAAAAATAAGCTTTCAATTAGGATGTTACTCGTTGGCGTCAGTAAAATATTTCGCAATAGCACCAATAGTAATAGTAGTTTGCCTTATTTGAAACATTTATGAGAGACTAGAAAATGATAAAGAAGCTATCACCACCACTTTTTCACATTTTGGTATCAATATGCCGAGAACCAGTATCGCTCCTCGGCAGGAAGAGTACCGGCGACGTTTTCCGCCATTGCCTTTTGGCTGGCACATCTAATCCTTCGTGGTTTTCAATCAGTATTTCGACGGGGCTCTTTTCATTTCCAGTATCCGCTCTCGATATTCTCGCAGTGCAGCTAAACTATTCTTCTGATCTGATAAATCTACTGACCGTAAGTCATTTATTTCTCTAAGACTTGCAATATAGAACATTTTTCTCGTTTTGGAAATAGCCATTTCTTTGTTTATTATTTAATTTGGGTTTCTGTATTGAAAAAAACTTTCATTCAGTAGTCAAAGAATTTAAACTAATAATTTTTTTATTTGAATGCTATTCTCTACGATCATTTTAAACAAAACAGTAACTCAGACTATTGGTGGGTCTATTTGGACCAGTAACCTGTCCCTGACTTCAGCAAGCACACGGGTTTCTCTTCGAATGACATTAGTTTGCAATAGAAGGCAGAGGCCGCAGGATGAGGATACAATGGCCCACAGCCTCACGGCCCAGCTCCCTCATGGAGGCTTTGCCTCTCATGGAGAGGGCTGGTGGACAGGCTCAAAACTTAATTATGCATCTTGATACACAGATGTACTCCAAGATCTTGTGCAAATGTAAATAAACCATCATGAAATAATTAAATATAAATAAATCAGAACTAATATTTTCGGTTTTGTTTCTGAAGCGAATCACTTTCAGCTTTGGATTGCGCATTACACTTCCAACTCGGTACAGTATTCAACACCAGAGGAGCTCTACAAAATTCAGGACATTTTACAGAGCCAATGACCGGCTATCACTTCAATCTGAACCCTTGTCAAGTAGCTCAAATCCAGTGTGCTGGGTTTGGTCCGGGACTCATCAAGCAGGAGATCCTCAAATTGATGACATTTTTTTAGTCCGTTTATGAGCAAAATTTAGGCCCATCAGAGTTGTAATTCAAATACCGTGAAAAAATAAGCCTCATTTTATTTCTTTAATGACTTATTTCTAAACAATTTTAGAACAAGATTTCAGCTCTATGAAGAGTATTTACATTAATATTGTTTTGAGCTTAAATTTTGAAATCATTTAATTGATTTTTTTTTGTTAGAAAATACATAATCTCAAAAAGGAGGTTCCCAATATTTTTTTTGGCTATTTTCTGGCGACATATTAGTCTACCACTTCCCATGTATTAAAATTTTGATAAAAGATTACATGATAAGCAATCAATAAGCTTTTATATCTCAACCTAAAATTACTATTTTTCCACTTTAATTTATGACATTTAAATATTAAATATTTACAGCTTCTCAAGCAGAGATACCAACTCTTGTCAAGTTAAGTATGACAGTTTTCTTCAGGTATCTCCTCAGTTTCAGTAACTTTCGAGATTTAAGCTAGGTATAGTTTATCGATACTCACCGTCTTTTCAATAATGATTCAATTAAATGTAGTGAGAGTGCATCTGAGGGCAGCATAATGCAAAATAAAGAGATTTTCATGTGTTTCTTGCATTATGATGGCTATATAACCATAACTCCAATCAATTTGTTTCTTTGAGGGTGAAACTTAATATTTTACCTGAATTTTATTTATTTAATTAACTATCTATAAATATTTTATACAATGTGAATTTTTTTTATTGTAAATTGAAACGACAAATTACCAAAACGAATTTAAACCATTTTAATTTCAGTATTTGCATGTGGCAATGAAATTCAAGCCAGATGCTAAACTTTTTTTCTTCTTCATTAAGATTTAATGATTGTCGGTAATAAATAAAATTACAATTCCTTAAATATATAATCTTGCTGAAAATTTATTGTAATTTCATCTACTTCTAATTGATGAATTATCTCAATAACTTTTCCAGAACATTGCTATTGCAAGAGGAAGGCTGAGAGAAGCCAGTATTCGACAACATTTGCAGGAGTGATGAAACTTAATTACTTGACATGTAAAATTGAGACCACCTGAATTACAGAACAACAGAGTATAAGCGAGCTTATTGTTTCACAAAGAATGAATTTCTATTTGGCAAAGAGACGGGACATTTTGGTGGACAGAAAGGACAGAAATTTTATTTTATGTCATTTTGGGTCATGATGAATAGAAGAAAGAAATGACCATGCAACACTTCTCTACTTATACTTTTCTAGGGTACTAGAGACCAAATTGAGGTTAGAGAATATTTAAAAACTGATGAATTTAATTCAGGCATTTTCGTAACGCTCTTTAATCTGTGGTAACGGATCTCTATTTATCACACTTCCGTTCAGAAGCTAGGAGGCTTCTTCACTTTAGTGACTCCTTGGTCATAAGTGACTGAATGACTCCGAATATGGACGACGGCAGGAGTTCAGATTGAGTTGACCTTGCTGCTTTCAATTCTAATAAACCATGTGAGTACAAGTGACAAGGAGGTAATTTAAATTCAAAGCCGGTACATGAAATCATTTTTAGAAAATTCCCCGTAGACTGCGGGTTTGACAAGTGTTTAGATAAAAGTATCATCAAATTAATTATTTTTCATCACTTCAACAACCCCTTTTCGAATTAAAGCCCAGGAAAGCCATGTTATTATATCTGGTTTGGGCCATTTTTTTATTACCATTATTTAATAATTTTGTTGCATCGACATTTTTCTTATTAACCAAAAGACAGACAGATTGATTCACAAGGTTATAAATTGTTATTTTCAATTCAGCCGGATTGTTTTTTTATTGCGGAGTAGATGTGAAACAGTTTCACCGCCCTAAAGAGTTCTCCTATATTTGAAGTAGACCCATGGCAAAAGAAAGAAAACAGCAAATGGCCTTGAACCATAAATTTTAAAAATAAAAAACTATGGATTACTGTATATTTGGCGAAAACAAAGGATGAAGACGAAAGAGAAGGTTGTATAAAGGAGGCCATACTTGCTTTCATGCGTGGCAGATGTGGATTTGAGTGTTTTTTTAGCTTTGGTGTGTTTAAGAAATTGGGTAATATCTTTTCTATGAAACCAGTTTTACAGGTTCAGAAGCTTCTCGATCAACTTCAGCTAAGTTTATCATTATAATGATATTCATGAAAGATTAAATCATTATTTATGAATGAAGATTAAAACACCGTCTTGTTTTCAAACCAAAATTCCTTTAATGCTGTGCATTAAAGGTATTGGGGGGTGACAAGATTGAACCTTCATCTTTTGAAATGTATCTGGCTGCGTAATTTCCCTTAGAGAAAGGTTTGAAATGATGCTGTTTCGAACACAGAACCTATGTGAGAAAGGAACCTGGCCATGAGATGATGTCTTGAATAATAGAGAAAGGTAATCAAACATACTAGGATTACCCTTTTTGGGCAGCCTGAAAACTATTTTAATGGATCATTTGTAATACAATGAA
>BGPR01012878.1:31674-43411 GCA_013235015.1 Araneus ventricosus | reverse complement strand
CTGTGCTTCCGTTTCAGTTACGTATTGCTAGCCGCCACGAAAGGAAGTTGAACCAAAGTTGGACGAAATAACGAGACTGGACCTCTCTAAATGTTGGTCGGTACTGGTGGTACCTGAGACACCCTCAAATGCCGCAGATGGGGAAATAGACTGTCCGACATCGCTGAAAAGCACTTTTGCCTGATCCAGCCGCATTGTGTGAAAAGATCCAGGTGGACGAAGTGAGTGCGTCGAAAGCCAATGAAACCGAAGGGAAGTCACTTGCCTCCCAGTCAGATAACTGAATACTTGAATTTAAATGTTTGCGAGAGACTGTTTAATTAAAACCATAAGTTTGATACACAAGTCCTGAACATTAATTTTAATTTTGACAGTCATCAGTAATTGATCATAGTTCAGACTGTTTTGGAGATGATAATCACTTGTTATTTATCTTGTGGCTATAGATGAATAACAAGTGATTAATAATCTATAATTTTATTGTCATGAGATCTGTCTGCAAGGTTGAAAATATGTATTAGCGAAATATCAATTTACAGTTTTATTTTAGATGTTTGTGACAACTTTTACAATACACATATTGTTTGACATAATTTAATTTATAATATAGATTTGCAAAACATTTTGAGAAGTTTTAGTTAAAGATAATTTTGTCGCCTGAGTGCAGAAATGTTAATTTGAGTATACATTTACATCTATGGAAGGGCCCTATCCTAGTAGTGAGTGTGATGATTTGCGATTTGAAATGTTATTTTGTATATAATTATATAACCGAGAGTAAAATTTAGATTTTTAATAAAATGTTATGTTTATTCAAATATGCTTCTGTCATCATTTATATCACACACACTGACGTCTAGAAAGTTATCCAGATCTGACTTATTTAAATTTGTATTTTAAAACCTGGATGTTTTATTTTTTTAGATCAAAACCAACACAACGCAATCTTATTTGGCCATTAGCTTAAAATGTTTAAATTAATTAGGTGTGGTGAACTGTTACTCTTAAAATATAACCTTTTGCCTTATGATTCATGTATATTAGGGTGTCCCTTATTTTGGGTCAAAAAAAATTTTAACTGAAATTTTTTTGCCCGCCCTCTAAAATTGTTCCTTTCACTAGATTAACTCACGTGTAATATTTGAGTCCAGTAGGGTGAAATTAACCCGTGCCGACCTGAGCCAGAACTTTCAATGTTACAATACATTATATGATGTATTTGGAACAAATAAAATACTCAGCATTATTAATTAAATATTATTATAGTTAATAAATCACCAACTCATATGTACATTAATACTTTCATATGCTTGATGCTGCAGAACTTAAAATTAGTGTGGATATTTTCTTTTTAACTTGGATTTTTTGCAATGTGGGTAAATTTTTTGCGGTGATCTTGGACACAACGAAGAACAAATTGTTTTTGTTCTTAATCAACAGTTAATAACCCGTTAAAGTCCTACATTAATTTAACACCTCTGTCATTAACTGCTTTCAACTCAATAATGATGCGTTTGACTTCCAAATGTGACTTTATTTTCCCAGGTTGAAGGGCATTCTTGAAGAAAAAAAGTTTCCATATGAAGGCGATAGAAAAAAATCTTTACTTTTAGTAGAAACAAAATCATCTAATGTTTGATCTAAAATAAGTAGTAACAGAATTAAAGTGCAAATACAAATGTAGCATTCCTAAATAATAATTATAGAAATAATAAAACATAAAAAATAATTCACCTGCTGCTTCTTGCACTGAAGGAATATATCTCCGTTCCATGTGTAGACATTCACGATCAAGCTTTGCTACAATTTTTAATTTCACTTGTACATCAACATCCTTATCATAAAGGGATAAAACTGACAATTCTTCTGATAAATACCACAAGTGCTGTATAAACTTCTTTAAGGCTGCTCCTGAAACTGTTTCGTCAATCCTTTCGTACGATTTTAAAGATTTTAAAAAGCAGAGGTCTTGTTTGGGTGATTTTACAGCTGCACTGCAATTGCCATGGTATCACATACACAGTTGCAATGAATAATGAAATGTCTCTGATGCCTTCTCATGTTCGACAGATAGTGTAAGTTGCGATCTGAACAAAAACATTTTTAAGGAATAAATTGCCCTTGCCATCCATCGAGCTTGATGCATCGCACCCGGAGGGTGGATTTTAATTTTCAGTATTTCCTCCCACAGTTCGTTGAGTTCTTTAAAGTCGCCTCTCAGTGTTTGTTTCTTTAATTTCTTTACCAAAATTACAAACATTTCATTAATTTCTGTCTCTTTAAAATACCGTTCCATATGTTCTTTCCCACTTTTGATATTATTAATATTGATGTTTTTCCAATTTTTTGTCAAGTCTTGAAAAAGTGGTATATCAGGACTTTTTGCTGCCTCACATATTTCACCTTTTCATTATCACCTTTTCTTCTTTTTCAGAAAGCTTTTTATCTACCCCTCCAAGATAACCTACTCGTCCTGGCTCTCTCTGCCTCGACAAAAATACTTTGTCTTCTTCAGTTTTTATCAATTGAAATGCTTCGGCATGAGCAATGTCAAAAAGATTGTCTAAAGATTCTTTAAATTCCTTTTCACGTCTCCTAAAAATATACCCGTTTCTTTTTTTAATTCTTTTGGAGAGTCCACCATGATGAATACAGGTCAATCAATTTCTTTACGCAACGTCGCATAGATTCTGTGGGGATTCTTGCCTTTTCCCAAAATATTATACATTCACGTAGATTGGCACTTTCACTGACATTTAATTTTACTTCCCTAAAGTTATAAAATAAAACAGATAACATTTCTCTAATCGAAGGCAATTTCTTTCCAGTTATTTGATGTTTGATATCTCCTATCAGAAATACATATTCCTTTGCGCTGCGTAACTCTCGAGACATAATGTCAGAAAAACGAACACGTTACTTCAACGAAACGCAAGAACAGAATGTTAACTGTAAGAGCCATGTGCATCCAGCAAAAGTTACAGAATATAACTGTCGCCTTCAAGACTGGCAAAAAGTGATGATTGTGAGACGTTACACATCATGACTTAAAGGTAATTGATTCATCAATGCGGGCACGTGATAAAATATAACTGCAAACCAACAGACAGAAAGGCACATCCGCCAAAACAAAAGGCCCGATAATGGCTTCTATCATTCACATTCTCTCTCGAAGTCGGCACGGGTTAAAAGAGGTTCAGCGACCCAAAACTTTTTATGGGTTGATCTTGAAGTAAATGAAAACAATCTGGGGGGAGCGGGCATTTAAAAATTAAAAAATAAGGGACTATTTACTATTACTATTAAGGTATTACTATTTACTATTATGGTATTGAAATTTTAAATTCATAGAAGGTATATTATAATATATTGTATTGTAAATCTAAAATTGAGTAACCCCCCACAACAATAATTTGGTGCCGTTACGACCAGCTCAGATCTTAAATGTGGAGAATTCTCTAAACTCTGGGTGTAATGAGATGATGACACTACTATTTGCTTTTCAGAATCAAATATTTAAATTTTATTACTAAATGAAGTATTTGGTATAATTTAATTCTTACAAAAATAGTGCACTGGTGTGTTTTGAAAATGAGTTTAACCCCTCAGCAAAATGATGGTTCTGTGCCAAGTCAGGAAACTGATAATTTAAATCAAAACACTGTGAATGTGTTAAATTCGGAAATTTATTTCCAAATTCTGGTATGCTACCTATGGTATGTATTCATAATATATACTATTAAAATCCGATTGTATGTATGTATATATGTTTGTTTGTATGTCCGGCTATCTTCTCACCAACCGCCGAACGGAGAAGCGCATGAGGTACCAAAAAAATGGCGAATAGCAGGAATCTCCAGGATCCCAGGGAATGTTGCGAAACACCGTACCGTCTTTTTTGACGTACGGTGTTTCGCAACATTTACGTTTGTTGGGGGAAAATATTTATTCATTTTTATCCAGTTTTTTCATTATTATTCAAATACGGGCAAGACGAAAATATATGTTTCTGGCGTTTAATTTATCAGTTTGGTGTACTATTAAATCGTTTATCGTTTCTGTTTTTTTATTTCGTTTTATTTTTTCTTTTGCAAAACAAATGTCATGCTCATCTGTTTTAATTTATAAGCATAAGAATTCTCGAGTTTTCATTCAAACCAACTGCTTTAAGGTAGTAAAAAGGCTAGAACTGAAAGTTTTAATCCAACAAGAGAGGATTCAAAACAGATTTACGTTTGTTGGGGAAGCTTAAGGACAATATTTGTATGAAAAAAAACAGAGGCGGGCATATGAAAAAATGTGGATTCCAAGAAACGCTGGGTAATTAAAAAGTTAGATTTAAAAATTTTAATTAAACAATATAGGATTCAAAGGATTTTTTTACATTTTGGGGGGAACGGAACGTTTACGTTAGCGACAATATATATATATAAAAATAAATCAGAGGCGGGCATATGAAACTAGTAATAAAAAGACTAGATTTGAAAGAATATTTACATTTGTTGGGGAAAGTAAGTGACAATATTTGTTGAAAAAAAACGGAGCCGGACATATGAAAAAATATTGATCCCAAGGACTCACGTGATCTCACTTCTCTCCGTCCGGGAATCTATATTATATAAAACGCTTATGCGTGGCGGGAAAAAAGAACCTCTATTTCTTTCTCCCAGTTGGCAACGATCAGTTTGTTTACCAATCTCAACCCTGACGCCAAGCATTTCGCTAACCGAGCTAATCGCTTACGGATTACAGGAGAAGTCGCTACTTTTTTTTAAATTTATTTATTTAAAATGAACTCTTTGCGAACTTTTGAATACAATTTGCGTAGAAGAGAGCAGCGTGCAAGGGAATCCCTGGATGAAAGATTTCAGCGAAGATCGGCCAGAAATGCCGCCGATAGGCTTAGGCGAGCCAGAGCCTTTTTTGCGATACTAATTGTGTGCACTATTTACTATGTGTATATGTAAAAATTACAGAATAAGGACCAGAGAACTAATTATACTTCAGAAAAGTTCTCTTGCACACTGCTCACGGAGAATGATTAAAATTGCATTGCTGTTTGCAACGCGTATATATAGAGAGATTAGATTTTTTTGCCACCGTGTTTGTACAGACTGTTTTATCCCAGATATATTTTCACTGGAAGTGAATTACCACATGCTGCTTATGGTGAATGATAATGTTGCATACTTTTTGCTTTTCTGTGTAATATTTCATAAAAAAGAGTGCATTTTTAAAATTATTTTTAAAAAAGCAACAATTTTGTAAATTTTGAAAAAAAGCTATCTTATCTATTTTAAAAAGCTAAAAGTAAATAATTATCACTGGTTTTAATTTTGAATAGTTAATTTGAGTATGTTTCAAGCCACTATTTCGTTAACTGTCTTTTTTTAGCTAAAAGGTTTTGAGATGGGTTACATAATTCTACGACAAGTGACGATCAAGAATTTTCTGAGATTAAAAACACAAATGATTGCACTGAGAAAAACACTATATTTTTCTTGACTAAATAATTGTTGGAATAAGCATGTATACAAGTGGGAGAGCTTTTCTGGGCAATATTTAAATGAAAAGTGGGAATGTTTAAAATTTTGTTGTAAAAAGCAAGGATTTTGGAAATTTTTGGAAAAAAAGCTATCTTATCTTATACAAGGCTGAAAGTAAATAATTATCATGGGTTTTAATTTTGAATAGTTAATATGAACATGTCTTAAACCACTTTTTTTTCTTTGAACTGTCCTTTTTTACATAAAAGATTGCGAGATGAGTTATATCATTCTACGAAAACTAGAATTTTCTGAGATTTAAAACACAAATTACTACACTGAGAAAAACACTATGTCTTTCTTGCCTCAATAATTATTGGTATAAGCATGTATACATGAGGGGAAGCTTTTCTGAATTACATTTCATTCTATAGAGGGCATATTTGAAATTTTGGTGAAAAATGCAATTTTTTAAAATTATTTTGAAGATTTAGAAAATGCTATCTCATCAGTTTTAAATTAAAATTTTGGTGGAATGAAGTTATGTAGAAATAAACTGTTGAAGAAATAGTCAAAAGTTTATGCCAAGAAGTTTTAAATGACTGATTTCTGATTGATGAAAATAATTTTGATTTTTTTGAATTATAAATAAAAATAAATAATAATAATAAAAATCTTTGAACAATAAATATTACCTTTCAAATTTCTTTCTAACATTTACATATATATCTGTGCTACCAGAATATTTTAATTGTAGAAACTGATGAAAAATTAATTTTAGGAGTTCATGCAATTTCAAATAATTTAAATTTGCTTTTAGTAATTAATGTACTTATAATTTCCTAATACTAGCAGAAACGGATAACTGTGTGGCAGGTGAGCGAAGCGAGCTGGTATCACATAGTGATCCCGAAAGAATCACAACGTGATTCTTGGGTGTTGGTGAGCCGAGCGAACAGGGGGTATTAGATGTATATAAAGATTTTATAACAATTGTGCTAGGACACCCAGTGTCTTCATTGTAGCGAGCGAAGCGAGCAGGGTTTGCGAGCTTTAGCGAGAAGGGTTTGCGAGCTTTAGCGAGAAGGGTGCAGAGCCTCCTAGTATCCCATTATTCGAGATTGCCCGTGCAACGCCGGGCCGTGCATCTTGTCTACACTATTAAAATCCGATTGTTTGTATGTTTGTATGCCCGGCTATCTTCTCACGAACTGCCCAACGGAGAAGCGCCCGGAAAGTACCAAAAGATGGGGACCAATAATCCAAGGAATCCATTTCGGCCATTTAAATTCCGAAATTACAATTAGTAAAAAAGATATTAACTAAAAACTAATTTACAACATTACTTTTCATTGTTTCGGATACTTTATAACAATACTTTTCATTGCTTCGGATACTTCAATACTTTTATTGTTGCAGTGCAATTCAAAATACATTTTATTGTTGAAGTCGTTTACTTTAAAGAGCATTGTTACAACAACAATGTTACATGCAATAATATTAAAAGTTTCAAACTACATTAACAGAAAAAATGACGCTGACAGAAATAAAAAATGTATTGTCGGAAGTGTATAAATTCTTTTTTCATCCCATGATATAACGCCAAACAGAATCATTTTAACGAACTGCCGAAATTACAGGCGTGTTTTGTTTCTGTAAAGTTATGTGCCGAAAGATATAGATTATTTATGTTAGTGATTTTAGTCATTATTCATTGATTTGATCAATTATAAATATATCTGGTAGCTGCTGTCTTAAGCTGATATTTGGAAGTTACTATTTTTGCTTTGTCCAATTCTCGCTTTTTCCGATGCCTAAAAGAAAAAGAGGAGTTACAGGGTTATTCGAGATAACCCTCAACAATGCAATGTGGATGGCGTTGTGTGCTGGTTTTGGTAATTGATACAAAGAAACAGGATAAATTAAATCGCTCAAATAGGGTTTTTATTAAAAATGTTTTGCATGGGATTTTACTTTGAGAGTTCATGTATGCACTGCATCTTGCTTCATGTGGAAATTGGACGCGGGCATATGAAAAAATATGGATCCCCAGCAATCCTATTATTATCCTAGGGGTTTTATTAACTAGGGTTTTTCCGTGAGGTTTTGATTTGAGATTTCATGTATGCTTTGCGTCTTGCTTCATGCGTATATACTTCAGATCGAATAAATGGTAATTACATTTGTTTATTTAGATCGGGGATGGAGAGTCGAGGAGTCGGCTTTCTTGGAGGAGTCAGAATCTGTTAAAAATAATACTGGAGTTTGAGTTGGTTTTACTACTATGTTTTAATTTACAAACTTTTGAAATGTAATTGCTCATTTTAAAATTGTATTAATTATTTTACAGTTTATTGTCTAAATGTTTAACAAAAAATTTCTTTTTTCCAAACCTCTCGTGTCTTTCTTCAGACCATCATGTTTTAAGGTAATCAAGAGGCTTGATTTGAAAATTTTAATTCAACGATAAGGGATTTGAAGGAGATATTTCTAGAAAATGAACCAGACCGGGTTATTTCCTTCTCTCCGTGCTAAAGTCAGAAAATAATAATTCCGGAATCGGATAAACTTCAATTCGCCAGGACACGGTATATATATATATATATATGTTTGAACCGCTCTTTTCTCCTTATTTATTTCGGAGAGAATGCTGGGTATGTGTAGGCATGTTGGGACCTCAGTTCTCTCCTAGCTAGAGAACGACGCATTATTCGAGATAGCACGTGCAACGCCGGGACACGCAACGAACCCGATTTTCTCCGAGTTGTTTCCTTCCTTCCGTTCAAAAGCCAGACAAAAACAATTCTGGAATCAGAAGAGGAATCACCAGAGATTCTCAACCTGTGGTACGCGTTCCCTTGGGGTTAACACAAAGGATCATTTGGGGGTACGCGACATAAAGTTGTTAATAGCGGAAATAAGAAAACACAGGGGATTAAAAAAGCTAAAAAGTAAAAAAAGAGAATTTTGTTTCTCCAAGTGAATGGATATGGGGTGTTGTGCGCAGGTTTTTGTAATTGAAACGAAGAAACAGTGTAATCTAAATCGCTCAAATAGGGATTTTATTAAATAGGGTTTTCCGTGAGGTTTTACTTGGAGATTTCATGTATGCATTGTATCGTGCTTCATGCGTATATACTTTTCAGACGAGCGGATGAAAAAATATGGATTTCGAGCACCGACGTGTTATCTCCTTCCCTCTGTACTAAAGTCAGACAAAAAATAATTCCGGAATCGGATAGACCATTCATTTTGCCACGACATAGTATAACGTTTTTTTAAAAAAAAAATAACGGTATAATTTTTTAAGCCGATTTCGACGAGGTTTCGCGGACAGAATGTTTGAACTGCTCTCTTTATTTATTTAAGAGAGAATATTCGGCATTTGTCACGTGACCTCACTTCTTCTTTGTCCAGGGAATGACGCATTATTCGAGACAGCCCGTGCAACGCCGAACCATGCAGCTAGTTAATATAATTGCCTGAGAAAAGCATGACTTCAACTTACTTATTGTTATAACAGTGTATGATACCAGATAGGTAGCAACAGTCAGATGTTGACTTTACTTTGAATTTGATTTAAAATAAGAGAGGAGTATGAGTACGAGTACGGTTGAACGAAGTTACGTTTTACGCAGATACGAAGTGTAATAGTTGTGTTTTAGTGTTCTAATAAATGTTTGTCTAGTCTTAGAAGAAGTCTTATGAATGCCAATCGAGAAGCCAACAAGTACCTAACTTAAAGGGCTCAAATGCTAATGATTTTTTTCTGTGTTTGGAAAATCAACAGGTTGGAACAAAGAGCATTTACTCACAATTA
The DNA here is from genome assembly GCA_013235015.1 of Araneus ventricosus. Taxonomy (NCBI): domain Eukaryota; kingdom Metazoa; phylum Arthropoda; class Arachnida; order Araneae; family Araneidae; genus Araneus; species Araneus ventricosus. The sequence goes on along the minus strand of BGPR01012878.1, from coordinate 34,105 downwards.
GTGAAGTTAAAATTGAGGATCCTGCTAAGAAATATTATGATTCTTCAATTAAGAAAAATACTGAACTGACATATGACAGTTTCAAAAATTTGTGTAGCACTTTGCAGATCAATCATTTGCCATATATTGTGTTCTAAATCTAAAATTGAGTAACAGAGCAAAACCTCCGACAACAGCAGGAATATTTCTGCAACAAACGAAGAAAATATAAATTGTTATTCAAAATGTATTACCTTAAAAATATTATTAATAAATTCATTAATTGCAACGAACTAGTAACATTTGAAAGCTACTTATTTTCAGAAATAATTCTTTAGAGTACTTTGGTGATACATTAAATTATTATAAAAGGCCATTTAAAAATGCTGAATTAAAATTTCATTCGAAACGAACTGACATCTATATGGTAAAAATGTTTTCATGATTTCTTTTCGTCTGAAAACAGGAATACGTATCCAGTAGAAAACAGTTTTTGGACTCGGAGATATTATAAAATGTGGAGATTCATTGAAATTTCGAGTTCACAACACTTTTTCTTTGTATACTTCTTGCACGGAAAATAAAAATTATGAACTTCAGGAGAGAAATGCAAAAAATACATCGATAAAACCGAAGAAAGTCTTTATTGAAGACAAAAATAAGCTCATAAGCAATCCTTTAATACAAAAACGAAATGTCGCTCTTGTAACAGATAAGACAAAAGTCGTTTTAGCTAAAATTCTAAATTTTAATGCAAAGTGTCGCGGAACTCAACAAAAACCATTGCAGGGTGCGATTAAAACTTTTACGGGAACTAGGTCCCAGAAACAAAAAGGTTGATAACTTCTGTTTTAAATGCATAATTTTATAGTAGATATTGAAATTTCGTCGTAAAATTCATTCGGTATATCTTTTTTCTTCATCTTTTCAAGCTTTCTTCATTAAAATATCATGATCTTCGATCAAATAGTCGATAATTAGGCCGATAAAGCAATTCTCATCCAGTGATGCTTGATAATTTATGTACTTCGCATACTGCGTCATTATAAATTTAACGTCATTATATTCGACCCGCAAATTCCTCTCCCATTTTAATAGCGCTCACTGAAGAGAAAATCGATATTCTATCATTTATCATAATCGGAAATGGGACAGCACCGTTCCATCGGAAACTCATTAGAACCGGATGATTGGAATTAATGGCAGTTTAAATTACTATATATATTACGCTGACATCTGTAGCTCTGGATGAATTCGAGTGCAATCTTTTAGAATATTGATAAAATCCTGTTGTGACATATTCGGGGATTTTTTTTTACCCGATGAAGTTTTTAAGAGGGCAGTGACATAACGATTGCTTACAGTTCCCTTTATTATCAATCATTAACTTATCATCTAGTTGATGTGTTCAGAAAGACATAGGTATATAATAAAAAACATATATAAAGGAGTTGATTGATCGTGATTTTAAAGACAGTGTTGACTGTGGTCTACCGTCAATTACCGTGATGTCATAATCACAAGAGAAAATTCACATGAGTTTAATATTGACTCCACAAGCCAGTGCTGAAGACAGTAGAAAAATTTAGTGCTCATATATTTGCAATAATAAATAAAGTTTCTACATGGTTTTTGAAGATGCAATCCATTTAAATATCAAATGTAAAACACAAGTTAATATGAGTATTTTCTTAATGCTCTGTCTTGAGGCGAAAATTCGACTTCAGAAAGACTGGGCTCCGTTTTCTTGTTTTCGTTAAATGAGCATTAGTGGTATTATTTTAAAAGCTGTTGCTGTATTTCGTTAAGTATGAATAAATTATTTTGCTGTTATTCTCATGATAAAAGAAAGCATAGCATTTTCTGTTGTTCAAAGCGATATGGAATATTGAGGTATCTAGTAGGTAAGTTTAAGTCAAGTTAAGTTAAGGTAAGTTAAGGTTTTCTCCAACATACACGGGTAGGTTACCTTCCTGGAGGACTTTCAGGGGACACTGGCGCACATTTCTATTACGCTTGATAGAAAACCAGCAAAACATCTAACTGCTTACCCGGCCTCGCATTGATGAAGCGAACATCCGTCTAACAGTTTTTGAAAATAGGTTATATATTTTAAAATGGGTTAACCAGCCATATATAAAAATGGGTTATATATGGCTGGTTAAGAGCACGGCCACAGGATATAACTCATATAACCTGTTTCGACCGATTCAAGTTTCTCAGGCTTAGCTCACTAGACCACTAATGAGCATACGAGACGGTTATCTAATAAGTAAAATTAATCAATCACTTAAATTCATTGAGTTATATTTTATTTATAAATTAATCAATCACCTAAATTCATTGAGTTATATTTTATTTATAAATTAATCAATCACCTGAATTCATTGAGTTATATTCTATTTATAAATTAATCAATCACCTAAATTCATTGAGTTATATTCTATTTATA
>BGPR01012878.1:18819-31664 GCA_013235015.1 Araneus ventricosus | reverse complement strand
CCTAAATTCATTGAGTTATATTCTATTTATAAATTAATCAATCACCTGAATTCATTGAATTATATTCTATTTATAAATTAATCAATCACCTGAATTCATTGAGTTATATTCTATTTATAAATTAATCAATCACCTGAATTCATTGAGTTATATTCTATTTATGTTCATCAGCGTATAGAATTTTCAACAGCTTTTAGGATTTTTTCTTTTCGATTGGAAAGACTTTCGGAATATAACACTTAAATTCTAGCATAAAATTTATTAAAGTTGGTGCTAAATAACAGCAAACATTTTTAAGGAATTTATACTTAAAACCTTAGAATTTATTAAGATTTTTTCTGTGCAAAATGACGTGAAAAACAAATTGCTTATGAAATAAAGATAAATAAATTAAAATTTTTGTTTTTTCCATCAATGAAACGAAATAAATGAGATTTTGTTTTAGCCCGCGACGATTCGTTTCTAATTGGAGTAAGAATAAAAAAGCAGTAAGAAAAAGTTTCGAAACTCGTAGAAAGTATACTTTTCAATGAAGAAACAATATTAAAAAAATTCCAAATTCTCAGCAGGACGATTCTTTTAACACTGGTTAACTTTCAAAAGTTCGTTTTAGCTTTGAATGCAGGCTGAGTTTAGTACATTTTTAAATGAACCAATAATGTAAAAAACATTTCTAAATTTTCAGCAGGGTAGTTATTTTCACACGGATGAACTTTTAAAAGTTTTTCGCCGTTTCAGCTTCGAATGCAGAATAAGTTTGGCTGTTTTCTGGCTAACAAACTCAATATCTATCTGCTTCTAAATAAAGTTTTTTAAAAATAATTATATTCCTTACGCTTCGTTAAAACCACAGAGACTTCAAATACAACAAATTAAAATCAGTATGGGACAGGTCTTCTTAAAATGCGTGAAAAATTTACACGGGATCACTCAGAGGCTTTATTTCTTTCAAACTCTTGGACATTTGCAAGCAAAAATAGTTAAGAAAGAAGTCTTGGCTTAAAACATTTCATTAAAATTTTCTAAATAATTATTTTTAATAAAATTTTCTTTCAGTTATCATTAATTAACGCCGTATTTTCTTGTTTATTTTCCAACTGAGGACGCGGCAAAATTTTTCTGATGGAAACGGGATAGCGAAAGATTTGGTGTCAAATGGAAAAAGTTTAATTCTAAGCTCTGTAAATAAGCTTTGCAACAGGATATTATATTATGACATTATAATTCAGGAATATATAATCGTCCTCGAAGCAGGGTTAAGAAATTTTCAAATTCACAAAATTACAATTATTTTTTAAGAATTATTAATCAAAAATTATATTTTTAATTATTATTAATTTAATTATTATTATTTTAATTATTATTATTTATTATTAATTTATAATTATTTTTTAAGAATCATTTTTAAAAAAAATAATTCTAAGAACGAAATTTGTTTTTCATAATCCCTCTATACTTAAAGTTATTTATCTGTAAAAATAATACCGGTATGGAAAAGTCATAACATCTCTATCTTCTGTAAAAGTTGTCAATTAGAAAATTCCTTATATTGTACTAGCGTCGGTTATTTAAGTTTTGTATTACAAATTATCCCGTTATGATAATTTAATTCCTTGCTTAGTCTACGATATTTTTTCTTGTCTAAAAGAAAAAGTAATATCTGGTCTCCAGTGTTTACTCTACTGTGTTCACAAAAGTATTTTTAAATAAAATAAAATTCCTGATTCATAATGTCCTATTCATAAAATGTTTGCTATTTATAACATTATTTCCTTAAAACTCGTATGCAGTTATAAAGAGAAAAAAAATGTTTATAGTTATCTAATATAGAGTAATACAAACATTCTTTGAGATTTATTTGCTTTATATGCAAGCTTTTGATTTTACTTACATAACGGATAACATATCTTAATATTCTTTGAGAATTGTTTATTTTACAAACCATGACTTCGTGGAGTTAGAGAAGAAACAGAAAAATATAACCCTGCGTTTCTCAGTCACTGGACTATAAAATAAATATTTATACGCAACTTTCTACTTTTATTAAGGTGCGTTAATTAATTAAATTCTGTTTTCTACATTTTATTTATCTCAATAATATTTTTTCTTATTAGTCTGTAAATTTCATATACAGAAAAGGACTTTTAAGGGACTGTCGTAAAACGTCGTAGAAATGAAAAGACGTATAATCGAAGTTTAACTAAGCAACTTTGATTATTACAAATTTAATGCTGCTAATGCAAATCTATTTAAAAGTATTAATTTTAACTAGTACTAATACTACATCGTGTGGAAATTAATAATTTAATTTTCATATTAATTTTAAAGTTAAGCATTTATCTTAAAAGAGAGAAATATCACACCTTTATTGCATGTCTTGAATGCAGTATAGGTTATATCTTGCATGTCTTGAATGCAATATAGGATATAATGCATATTTTATACTAGCATTAAGTGCAGCATTATGACTCGAATCAAGTTCTTGGAATGTTTTTTCACTATTCTTTTGATAAAAGAAATAAGTTCGAAGTTTTTCCAACGGAGTCCATCGCGTTTTTAAAGAAAGGCAGAATAACGTTTTCATCATCGCTTAGACCAGCAACAGACAATTTACCATCTATTAATTCATCAATTGTGAATAATTTCGAAGTCATGATATCTTTATCACAGTTCGCATGTACTTGAAAGGAGGAAATTTTCACATTTTGGAACGGGTTAAAAGACGTAGAACCGAAGTTTTGCATCGTATAAGCGAAGAACTTTATCATCACAATGAATACGAATGAACCGGGACTGTGACGAAACGACGCATAAACGATGCTTTACTGTATTTCATGAAATCTTTTTATTCACGCCTATCCAAATCTAACTACTTTAACATTCATTGTCTAAGAAAACCGAGGAAGCACTGTATGTAACTCTTTTTTTTCTCATTATTATTATATTCATTACTTTATTTATTTATTATTTCATATATCTATTATTGTTATTGTATACAGTAATTTCTTTATTTATTGAGTGATATTTATAGTTATTAATGTATAAGTATCATTTATAGTTATTAATCTATTCTTGATTTTTTTTTCTTTGTCATTATTATATCGTCAACGTTATTTGTGTTAAACATTATTATAATGTTTATTATATATTTAATATCAACAAACATGAAAATTAAGACTCTTAAACACTGCAACTATTGTAAAAACTTTTTAAAAGGATAAGTCAGAGTGTGCTTGGTACTCCCCTCTCATGCGGGACATTCAGCAGTAATCCGCTCCACTTTTTTTGGAACACAGTGTGCCAAAACGTTTCGTCAATGTAAGAATCCGATGAAAAATGGAGTAGTCCAGGGGGAAAACTTTGATTTTCATTCGGTTTGATATTTTTTCGGCGCACTAAGCCATAAAACTGAAATAGGATAGTCGATTAGGACGACCCACCCTCTCTAACAAAAGCGAAAACCGCAAAATGGGGAATGTAGGTAGGTGTCATTCTGGGGAAATTAGGGCGGTGGGGGAGGAGGAGGAGGCTCAGTAGATTAGGGGATAGGTGATGCGTTTCCAGTTGGCCCACCAAATTTTGCGAGCTGAAAATGGAACCGGTCTGCTAAGAAGCCCTTCAAATGGATTGGATAGATGGTGAGTGTCCAACTTCACAGAAATCTATCGTAAACTGGTAGGAAATCATATCGGTACCGATTCATGGTGTAGTGTCAAAGTCGAAAGCCGCTGGGTTACTGCTCAGTGTCTATTAACTGTCATTAATCCGACTTTCTGACATTAAATGAAATTTTTACAAAAATAAAGTGTTTTCAGGCGAATTTTAAGCACTACTCGAATAAAGAATTTTTTTTTTCTTTCTATAATTAATTCATTAATAAAACTGCTAAAAAGAGTGTTTCTGATTCTGGTAAAAGTACTTGTTACTTAGACATAAAATGCAATTTCGAAATTCAAAATCAGAGCTATGAAGACAGATATTCATTTGAGTAAGTTATTTTTGACACGAATTTTCAGTAATTCCCTCACTTTGGGCAACGCATAACTTGCGTCTTACACGCAATCTGTAGGACGAAGATTAATAGCTGTTCACATAATTAGCATTTCGCTGCGTTACAAAAGTATTTGAACTTCTTCGTAAGCGTTACATATAAATAATTAATAATCGTCCGCGATTGTACACAGAAAAGGCAAAAATCATTGAAGTTTAAACTGTTAATTTAGTACCATTTTTATAAACATTTATTTAAAAAATAGAAAAAAATTACTGAAAAATAAAATGGTCTCAATATTAAGAAAAACTGCACAACAGTATTGTGAAATCCAGAAAAAAAATCATAAATGTTTTCAGTGTTCACGTAATTCACCTTCTTTTTTATATGTAATTTATTGAATAAACTACTCATCTACAATTCCGACCTGTAATATTAGAATATGCTAGTTTACAAAAGATATTAGCCATGCTAATCTTGATTTCTTTAAAATATATTTCTTACACATTTTTTTTTTTCATTTAAAGTTTTATTTACTTTATTCTCTACGCTTGATGCTTTTGTATTGCTTATTCTAAGGAATGAAAAATTGACATGATTACAGACTTTCGCAGAAATCGTTTTAAAACCATTTTAGATAATGGAATGACTCTGTCATAAATCATAAAGCTGCTGAGTGAAACATTTTTTTAAAACTATTTAGTCATTCTCGTTTGCACTATGGCTGCAAAATGAAGCTCAAAACAAAAAAATCACATAGGATCCTAAAGAGTTTAAACCTTCTGCACAATGCTCTTTAGCCATCCTCTCCTGCCAACAAATTACGCTATAAATTGTTAGAAAGTTTACACGAGTTCATTAATTTAACCATTCAGCGATGCAAACTCGCCCTTAAAAACGAAGCATGCCGGATGATTTAGGTTGCTAAAAAACCTCTCGTGAATCCCTAATTGCCCTACTTGATGAGCAGCCACCACATTTTTCTAACATACCCTCCATCTTACCACTCGTTGCAAATCAACTCATTCAAGCCTATTCAAGAACCCACCACGTTTTCCATCAGAGCTCATTAAAAACATCCCGCCTTGCGGGCAGCTGAAAATTTTATAGTTCTTTAATATATGCCCATTAGCAAAAAAACGCTAAAGCTTGCTTACTGTCTCATCTGATTTTATAGCAGACATGCCAAACACGTGCGTTGGAAGAAAAAAAAAGGAATCAACTTCGCGATAAATTTTGATTTAAAGCAGCCCGCCATCAAGAAGCCAAAGGATGACATTTGTGGCCTTAAATGGCCGCTAATTAGACCTTAATTATCTAACCGGGGGAGATTGATTTAGGTTTGAATGTCTCGAGAGTCTCGTTAGAAGTGGAAGAATGGCCCGAAGGGCTTCCATTGTTTCATTCCCGCCTTTTGTCGTGGAACATTCTGCCTGCGCAGTTCAGAATCCCGCGCGTCTCTTCCTCCCAAGTTTTAAATTACTTCGCTCCGAGAGCCATCGAAGATGTCCAATTCTTCTGCAGCAGTTCTGCAAAAGAGCTATTCGAATTCGACTTTGGAGGACTTGGGGAATTCTTGGTTGGAGAGGTTTCGGCCCAAGTGGTTCCGAAAGTTCAAGGAAGTATTGTCTTATTGTGTCGGTTCAGAAATGGTTCCGTCAAAGATTTATTTCCGCTTCAGACATCGGTTGATTAATGAAATTTTTGGGACTTCTTCTTTTCGCAGAATTTGCCGAAATGAAAAATTGTTCTTTTGGAGTCGAGTGGTACAATCAGTTTTGATCACTCTTTTACCCATTAAGATTCTTTCGCTTAATTGTTTCATTCTTGAAAAATTCTCTGGAATTGGTTGAATTGAGGTTTTAATTGTGTTCTTCAAATGATTGATAAATATTGTTCAGTCAACTAAGTAAAGTAATTAATTATCTATAGAGAATAAAACTTTTGTGAAAGGATCATAAGCCTTTTCAAAAGATCTATTTCGGAAATTTTAATTCTTAGAAGAATAATATCACTTTTAATGGAGTTTCCAGCAGAAAATACATTAATAGTTAATGATGAAAATTGTTAAATTGGATTAAATCTCTCTCGCACAAAACTTGTTATTTGATTTCAGAAATTCCAGTAAAGTAGTTTATTAACTCTATACCTGTTTAATAAATCTTGAAACTCTTCGCTTAGCAAACAACATCAGCCATCTCAATTTTTTGAAATTTCAAAGAGGAAGATTGAAATGAATTTTTCGCAACCAATAACGAATTTTACTAAATTTTTTTTCACGTCTGGTTGGAACATGTGGTCTCATGTTCATAGTAGATATTAAAAAATTGAGAAATATTCGTTATTGGTTGCGAAAAATTCATTTGAATATTCCTCATTGAAATTTCAAAAGATTGAGGAGGTGGCTAAACGAAGAGCTTCAAAAGTCGTCGCAATTTTCGTAAAAAAAGCTGTGAATCTTTCTAAATATTTTTAAAATTTCTCCAATTGAAGTTTATCTGATTACATCAGTGATTTGAAAATTTCATTTTGCCCTGAGTAGGATCAAACTTCTATTTAACCCTGAAGTAATTATTTCGCGCGAAGTTAATTTCGTATTTATTCTAATGTATTGAGATTATCTGTATAAAATTGTAACTTCAACGTATAATCAACGCTCGTGTTTAGGGCTGTTTTCAAAAAATAATTACTAATGCATTAAGAGTTCATAAAAAATGTTTGAAAATAATTTTGTTTAGCATAAAACAAGAACATTTGTTTTAAAGAATGATTTTAATAAAACAAGGAATATTTGATTTCAAGGGCCATTCCCCGCTTTTGAATTTCCAAACATAAAGTTCCCATTGTATAACAACCAAATATAAAATATTCTTTGTTCGTGAAAATATATTTATGGCTCTAGAATAATCTGTGAACAGTTATCGGGAAGAATGTTGACTCTTTCGTTTCAAAACATTTTCCGCCTCGTGGTCTAAGATATCGATAGCTATAAAATAAACATCAAGTATCTTTCTTTTCATTCAAAATATTTCAAATCGAAAAATTGTGTACGGTCGTCTTTGTACAGGGTATCTCCTCTATCCAGTTCAAATAGTCTTGTCTCTAATTTTAAAAGCATTTTTAACATTACATACGTGGCGAGACTGCACTTAAATAAAGTATTAAGACATTCCGGATCAGTTGGGATAGTCCTGAATTTGAATTGTTTGCCCTGGATTGAAAAAGTATCCCGACATTTACTTATAAGTAAATAACTTATTTTTAAAAAAGATGAACTAGATTTAATTTTTTTAAAATTAAACTTTTATTAAAAGTAATTACTCCTAAACAATTTTTGTTTTACATAGAAACCCGTATTACTCAGAACAGTCGCGATTTTTGACTCTTATGCCGGTATTGAAAAAAAAAGAGTACGAGTTTCAGTTAATTTCCCGGATTGCTCCGTTTTTAATTTATCAGCAAATATTGTTCGAACTAAACAAAGATAAGCTAAATTTTATTTTTCGAAAATTAGCTTCTTGATAATTCTTCTTTCTACCTTTAATTAAAAACCTTCTCGACTTACGACCTAAAACAAAAAACGAATTTCAAAGTGAAGCGTAATTTTAGGTTGTATTTTTGTTCACAGTACTTAAAATATACTACTTATTATGTGTTTTTCAAACTATGCGCAATAATTATAAGTACATAGGTTTAAATTGTGTTTTATGTTCACTTTTATAACCCGTTTGAATGAAAATACTGCTGAAAAATATAAATCCGACTAGCAACCAGTTCAACTTAACCTCTCGATCACTAATGAAGTGCTTAAAAATAGAACTGTGTTTTTATTTTTTTCTCTTCTAAATAACTTCTCGAGTTATAAAAGATCGCCTCTCGATAACGACATATTACAAACCTTCGCATCGTGAAAATCGGCTTCAATGCCAACTCTGACACACTTTTCTGAAAAATTCTTCAGCCGGCAATTCATCTGTACTCCATCCCATTTGTCCAAAGACTGGTTTTCTTCCCACCCATTTAAGTCGAAAAATCAGGCATGTCATTCACCTGAGGCTCCAAAAGGCGCTACCACCGATCTTCGATCTCCTCCTGCCTTCAAAACAAGACTCATCAAAATCTGCATATCAATACTATTTTTGATTTTGTTTTGAGACGCCTTGCTACACCCAGCCACCCTCCTCTTCCCCCTACACGGGAGATTTCGAGTTTCATTTCAACCCTCGAAGCGAGGTTCCAATGTCGGCAGACCCTTTGATCATACCGCTACCCTCGTTCGAGGCTCCAAATTGGAATCAGCACGTGAAGTATTGGATTTTGATTTCGTTGGAATTCCAGCTACGCCATTCCGCTTTGTTAATTTCCATCGGTTTTTAAAACTGACGATCGCTTCTTCCTTCCCGTGTTCCAAAAATTCCAGTTTGGATGAAATATGAATGGTCCGCTTTAGACTTATTAAAAAATGAAAGCCACATTTTTAATTTCTGGACCACCACATTTCACCTCGGTTGATAGAGGGCCGAGTAATCGAGGTTCTACTTACTGTGTGTCCAATATCTAGGATTACTATACGTCCAAATGTCGTCCGTACTGTCCAGATTTTACTTCCGGACTAGCGCTCGGATTTAGGCCAGTGAATGCGATTTGGTTGTAATTGAGGTCTGACGTATTCGAAAAGTTGACGTCATTCCGCCAATGAAAGAAAATATGTTGTTTACACTCATTGTTGATGAGAAAGTGAATAAGCCCCGTTACCTAGGTCCCAGTTCAAACTGAAAATTAAAAGCTATGGAAGTTTTATTTTAATTCTGTTTTTCATAAATATAATTTTGGATTAAACATTGATAAAAATTTATATTCTTTGGATTCTGACGTCGTAATTTTTTTTTTCACTTCCCCACTCTATGCTAGTGTTAGGAAGGTCGCGAGCGGTATTTAAAATGTGTGTCCGGATTACAACTAAAAGGATATTATGGTAACCCTACCAAAATATCCCTTCCAGACTGGATTGTCCCGAACTGAATCTGGTCACTTTAACTTAAATTACTTTCAATCCCGAACAGAAAATAATACTTTTACAGCTTTCAACGGACCGACACAGCTGGAGACGAAGTTAAGAGGTACAAGCACCATCCGCGAAGAAACCAAAAAGGAAATTGCAAAGAAACAACAGAAGGTGCAATAAAAACCGCGCGAGGAGAGGTATAAAAGTTGGCAAGCGAGCTACGTACTTGCCATGCCTGCTAACACCTCCTCCGTCAAACAGACTTCTCACTCGACAAAACACAAAAGTTCCGAAGTTATGTCTACGCCACAAGATGAGGCCCTTCAAAAAAACAAAAAACAGCCCCCCTCCCTCCTCTCCCAGAAGTGAAGTCTTCCTTTCAGATAAAGCTAAATGCAGCATTAGCAGGTATGTCGGCTAAGACAGAAAACGTATTTTTCTTTCTTTAAGCATTATTTATTTATTTTTCCTGTATATTTATACTCGCGCAACACCTTTTCTTCTTGCTTGCCACTGGCAAAAGAGGATGGTTGATAAATGAATTTAAGGGGTGGTTGCAAGAGAAGAGATTTGTTTGTTCGTTATGCAGCTGAGAGTTTGGGGGGAAATTTTCAAAGCTGAAAAATCACCATTATTCATTATGAGACAAATCATTATTAATCGCTTAAGGAACGAATTATTTTGAATTGCCTGCTATGGTTCGTAGAACGAATTATCTCGGGATATGTCCTTAAGCGGATAACACTGAAGTCAGTTCTTTCGTTTAAATCAATAGCCAAAGCTAATGGTGATTTTAGTTTAGCTTCAGTTTTAATTATATTAACGCTCCGTTTTTGAAGCTAAACGAGGGTTATTTGGGGATGAACTTCGTCATTTCGTACCGTGATCACACGACGAGGGTAACACCTGAGCTGGTATCCGCCCTCTCCAAACTTCCACTGAAAACCAGCCGGAGGATATTCGACAGATTATACACGACGGACTTTGCGTGGAATCTGGTCTCTAACCTGCAACCTTCAGTCCACAAAATCTATACTCAGCAACAAGGCCATCATGGACAAAGCAAGTTGCGAGATAGAGACGTTTATTCACTACTTATGAAGTATTAGAATAAGTATCAAAATTCGTGTCTTAACGGGCAAAATGCTCATACATATAGGCTAACTATTTAGCGACATACGGTACTTCGGTCAAAATTTTCTGTAAGAGAAGTCTTCCAGTTCACTGTTCGCTAAGTTTGAAATAAAAGGCGTTCAATTTGCTTTCGGAAATTGATGCTGAAATCTAAAAGCTTAACAATTTGCTTGCTGGAAACTATGATCCCAGTCTCGGAAAAAAAAAAACCTTTGAAAGCGGGAGGCTTTTTCTCGCAGTTAGGTGGTAGACACGTACAGCAGTTGCAAGGATGTTCAAAAATGTGGGAAATCTCGAAGTATTACTTGTTTTTGTAAATGATTCTTGAGCCCTAGATTAATAGCGTTTATATTTTAAGACAGTTCTTTGATACATTAAAAATATTCTAGATCTTCCAATTAACCCTTAAAAGCCCGATTTAAAAAAGTGATTTAAAATACTTGGGAAAAATACTTTATAAAAATCTATTTTGTTTTAAGTATGGTTTATGGCAAAAAACAGATTGTTACCAATGGACAACACTAGGCTTTATTTCAGAAGAAAATTTCCTCGATAAAATTCGATAACATTAAACACAGAAATTTTAATAAATAATAATACAGATAAGAAGTTTCCTTCAAAAATATAGAATAAAATATGGTATTCTCAAGTGTACAAACAAAGCAAAAAAAAAAGATGCAGCCTCAAGAGAATTTTTTTTTTATCTGCACCCACGCTACATGTTGTAAATTGATTTAATAAACTTAAGACGTACTTAAGCGTGTGCAAGTGATTTCTGTTTTTCAATTATTAGCTACTTTGACTGATTCACAGATTTAAATATCAAAATTTTGGAATTAAATCCACCATTCACTCTATGTAAAGTAGTATATCCATAGATATCAAGTATAAGGTTCGTAAATGAAACCAATGGCAACCAGGATTCTGACGGGGGGGGGGGGCTGATGTAATAAAAACTTTGTATTGTCGTGACCTCATGGCTTATGCAAGTCAAATCACTTTAATTTTACTCACCCGACAATAAGAATCACACAGGACACTGCAATACTTTCGATAATTTAATAAAAACACAATGAAATAACTAGCCAAAGTTACAAGCACGAGTGGAATGACTACAAAAGCGGGAAAATGTTAGAGCTTGTCAAGCCACACCTTCTTAACTAACTATGCACAGTATTTATTAGGTGAGTTTCAGTGTGTTTTGTAACTTTTGAAGCAAAAGCCCCGGAAGGGAGATTATAGGCATAACGCCCAGGCTCTGCCAGCAAATGCTCGTATCGATGGCAGAGCAATGTTGCCATGTTTTCTTCTTCTTTCTTTTTTTTAGAGGAGATTAAGAACAAACAGGTGTAGTTATTTGGAAAAAAAATCAAGAATTTTAGTTTAGCTCTGGTGAGGGAAGGACTGCAGCCCCATAACACCCCCACCCCCGGATTCACCACTGAGTGAAACCATATAAAAACTGAAAAAGAGAAGGAGGAAAAAGAATTATTTGATGAAAATAAACTATAACATTAAAGAGTTGGTATAACTATTATAAAGCAAAATCATACGTTATACGAAGAGAAAAGAGAGACAACATTTTCCCAAAAAGACAACAAAAAAAAAAGCGCGCGACTTTAAAAGAGAAGGATTTCTTACAGATTAAGTTAAATGCAGCATTAGCGGGCATGCCGGCTAGGACAGGCAATGTATTTCCCTTTCTTTTCACATTGTTTATTTTTCTGAATATTTATACTCGAGCAACAACTTTTCCATCACTGGCAAAAGAGAATGGTCGATAAATGAATTTAGGGATTCTTAAAGATTAAGTTTCTCCGTTGTGCAGTTGGGAGTTTTGGGGAAAATGTTTTTGTCGAAAAGATCATTACTCATCATCACCATTACTCAATATCTTCAAGCAAAGATATTGAAGTTAGTTCTTTTCTTGAATCGACGTCCAAGTTAATTGTGAATGACAAGTGTTTATTCATTCTTTGTGAAGTTATAAAATGATGGTAATCTGTGTCATGAAAGGATTAAAATCCTTGCATGAGAAGCCCACTGTTTAACGGTTCTTTTCGATACTTAAGACAACTTTTTTAATAAAAGATAAGTCTTGTACTTAAGTCTTCGGTAATTTTTATAAAAGGGTATTACAAGGATTACAAGCATTGTACAAATAAAATTATATACAGTAAAGCACCGTTTATACGTTTCTCCTTTATACGTTATTTCATCGCAGTCCCGATTCATTCGTATTCATTATAATGATAAACTAATTCGTTCATACGACGCAAAGCTTCGGTTGTACGTCGTTTTCCTCCGTTCTAAAATGTGAAAATTTCCTCTTTTCTAATATGTGAACTGTGCTAAAGATATTAGAAAAGAGGAAATTCTCCCATTTGATAAATGAATAGAAAACAAATTATCTGATGGTAATTTAAGCGATGATCAAGTTATTTCACCTTCCTTCCAAGACGCAACGGACTCCATTGAAAAACTTCGAACTTATTTCTTTTGTCAGAAGAATAGTGAAAAAACATTCAGTGAACTTAATTCGATTCATAACGATGCACCTGATACTCACAGAATAATCAGTACGTCAGGCCACGATTAAGGATTTTTTTAATTAAACGCCTAACTGCATAAGATATGTATAATTAGTACTCAAGATATGCAATAAAGGTAGGATTTTTCTCACTTTTGTGATAAATGTTTGATTTCCATACTATG
>BGPR01012878.1:0-18794 GCA_013235015.1 Araneus ventricosus | reverse complement strand
GCCCACTATACGAGGAAACCCTTACTAGTAGTATCAAAATCTATTTTACATGAATTTACATCAGTGGCATTAAATTTGTAATAATCAAGTTGTTTGGCAAAATTTCAGTTATACGTCTTTCATTTATACGTCGTTTTCCGTCAGTCCTTGAAAGATGTATAAACGATTTACTGCATATCTCAATATCAATCATGATTAAATTTTACAGCAACGCTTTAATCCCTTTAGAATATTCCAAATTTGCTTGATTAGCTTTAAGCAAAGGACAAAAAAAATCAACATGTGGCACAACAGGTGAAACAAGAAAAAATTATTAAACTTCTTCATTCAGAGAAACGACTTTGATCAAATGGTGAAAAGAAGATGAAAGGATTTCACAGCTAGAATCTAACCATAACTTAAATACCCAAGTATTTGTTGTATTTACCTGACGAAAATGTTAATAATATCAATACATGCAATATCAAAATTAATAAATGTTACTATCACTTTAACAGATTCTTTCCTGATGTATGTACACACTCAGGAATTATAATAATTACAATGTGATAACTCCTAAGCGATCAAAATTTAATAAATATGAGTCTTCTTAATAGTTTCTCTTCTGAGCTTGTGTTCACAGAATTAAATATTTAAGCAATAACTTACCATAACATGTTTTTCTAATTAAATATTTAAGCAATAACTTACCATAACATGTTTTTTAACACATTTTTAACACATCGCCTTCAGTCTTGTTTGTGAGTTCTAAGTTGAGGTGTTTATCAAATGTACAAATTAGATACTGATCATTTATCTGTGTTTAGTGCCTATAATTAATGTGTGAGGTCATTAGTTTGCCTAGCAAAAATTTCTGTGTATGCACAAAAAAGAATTAAAACAAATTATATTTTTGCTAGCAATAAATAATCTATATATATAGTTAATTCTCTTACATGTGGCGACAAAAAGGTCAATTTCTTAATCGCCGTTTAGTAGCAGCTCTGAAGAGTTTAGTTTATTTACAATCCCTGAAAGTCCGAACCCTTCGTGTGATCACGTTTATTTGAAAACTATTTTTGATAGTTGGAAATTTGCAAAATAATAAATTTGATCATTATATCTGCATATTATCGAAATGAACAAAAGCAAAACTGAACGGGAGTCCACATAATATACAACAAATTATCAGATGCAATGATAGCTGGTACATAGTTTGGTAGACCAGATCTTTGACCTTTACTTTACAGCCGTCGCCAGTTTGAAGTTTAAATTGCATGGAGGTACAACGCGTCCTGATGAGTGACCTGATATTATTATGCATTATTTAATGCCAAATTAAAAGAACTTTTAGAATATTTTGAAGCATGGAATATTTGGAACTGGCCTATTTATATTTATTGGAGTTCCAAAAAGCGAGGTTGCCTCATGCCCACATTCTTCTAGCATTAGATTCAAGCAAATTCGCACTAAAGATGACATTAATTTGTGAGTGCAGAACTTTAGATCTTGCATGATCTTAGACTCTTCCAAATTGTGACAAAGTAAATTTTGCATGGCCCATGTGGAACTATAAATATAAATTCTCTGTGCATGAGAGATGGACAATGCTGCAAAGTTTTCCCGAAACAATTCAAGGGGATGATACAGAGGAAAATGTTAATGAATTACCCTATTTGTATCATTACTGAACCTGTCCAAGTAAGAATATTCCATCGATAACCAGATGGGGTTGTCCCATATATCTTTGGTTGCTTAAAAAATTTAATGCACATATTAATGTTAGTGCCTCAGTTAAAGTGTCAAATACTTGTAATATGTATGCAAAGGACATGCATGATGCAGCCTCAGATTGAAAAAAGAAAGGTGCTCTGGATCATGATGAAATTTAAGTTTTGGTGAAGGTATGTTAGTACACCTACTGAAGCCATGTGACGTTAAATGAATTTAATTTGTCGCATAAATCCCATACTGTAGTGCGCTTAGCTGTGCATTTACCGCTTGTGATTGTACCAAGACGGTCAAAGAAGCCCAGAAACAGTGGACAGGCGCTTTAAGAAAAACAACACTAACTTTTATCATGGTTTTAGACTAAGCAAAAAAATGATCCTTGAGCTCACAACATTTCTTATCAGATATTCACAATATTATATGTTTGAGTACCTACAAATTGGAAGGAAGCAACAACGTGGTGGACAAAATGTTATTGGGAGACTACCAGTAGTTAGGTATACTGGATACTGGGAGGTACTATTGCGGATCTACTACTGCACCAAGTCTAGGGCCATTAGATTTTTAATGATATTTGACTGTAATGGATTAAAGATTACATTACATTTTTATAAGCATGGAGATGTGGACTTCTTCAAGGTGACCAACAATGGCATGATGCTGAATGACGCTGCACAATTTTCAATCTCCGAGACAAGCAGTTGCGCATGCTGTTCCGCAATGATTTTGGCGGCTTTGGAGAGTGGAGGACAGATTTATGGGTGCAGCATCAAGTTTCACTTTATTACTCATTATTCTGAGAAGACTGGACCTCACTGCACTTACAGATATTGAGGAACTGATTACGTCTACAATTTAAATCTCCAAAAACTGCATCTACCAACTGTAGATTTGCTGCAAGTGTTTTGGAGAGCAGACTTTGATGTTGTGAGCAGTAAAGCTGAAATAGTTATACTATGCAGTTAAATAGTGAACAGCGGAATGTTGTGGAAATCTTATTAAGTGCAATTAACAGCACTGCAGATATGAAACCATACTATTTTTAAGATGGTCCTGGAAAAACTTTTATTTATTCAACTTTACTTCTTTAATGGAGTAGAGGTGATGATGGTATTATATTTGCATCTACAGGTATTGCTGCCAACTCTAATAAGGAGAAAACAGCCATTCTGTTTTTTAAAATTCCAATTGATTTAAATGCAACATCTACTTTTAATTTGAAGCCCTAACTGAAAATAAGCTGATATATTTGAAAACAAAATTAATTGTGTGGGATGAAGCACCCACTTGAGCACATGTTCATGCTATTAGCCTGTTGGAGCTTTACAAGATCTCACAAAAATGTAAAGAGACAATTTGAGGGTGCCAAGTGGGCATTCTACTGGGTGGAGATTTCCACAAGTTCTTGGTGATTTTAAGAGGTTCAAGAACATTAACTGTTACCCAGCTCCTTGATAACACACTCTTTTGGTTAGAATTTCCTGTAGGATTATGATAAAAAAATATGCGTGCCCCTTGAATCTGAAAGGGATTTTTGGGTGCTTGGTTGTTGGACATTTGGAGAGAAAAAAAAGTGGCTCAACGATTCAGTTGCCTTTGCAATGCAATATAATGCAAGACCTATATCAGTGTACAGTGACATGGGTGCTCAAACACAGGAGCTTAAAGAATCAGCCTCTCTTGCCTGTTAATAATGGTGATCATAAATCAATAAAGTGTTGGAATTTATGCCAGAGGGAAATGAAGCTGACTTTATAAAGCAGTTGATCATAGTGAAGATCTCAAAGATCAATTGAAGGCATTTTCCTGAAGGTTTTTTTAAATTCTTTTAACTCCTTATGGAAACCAAAACCAGTTGGTGTCAAAGTGATTGAAAATAGGTAGCATTATAATGCTGTTGAGAAATTTAGCTCCCTCTAAAAGGATTATTATGCAATGGTACGCCTAATTATCACAAGAATTGCAGCAAAACATTATTCGGAAAATCCATTGATGGTACAGAGACGTTTCTCATTCTCCAAAATCCCTTTGATTCCATCTCAGACTAACTGCCTTTTCAAATTTAAACATATGTACAATTTCCATTCGTTTAGCCTTTTTCATGACAATTAATAGTCCATAAGTGACTTTGAAAAGATATGTTTGGTGTAGACCTGTTTTTTAGTCTTGGACAACTCTATGGTAACATCGCAAGCACAATCTTTTTGAGATGTTATTTCTGTAGTAGCTCCAAATGCCAGAAATATTTAACTTTAACCATTTTATATGATTTTCACCATGTGATTAGTTGTCAGTGTATTTTTTTTGCATTACATTTTTTAATTTGTTTCAATGTTGTATGTTATTTATATCTAGTGGATTGAATATACCTCCTTTGATGCAATTTTTCACATGACAGTCTTCAATGTTGTATATTATTTTATGAATGTATTGAATATGTATATACCTGCTTTCGTACAATTTATGTTTTCGTAGAGCACGATCTTTAGAATCTGTTTTCATCCAAAATGTGAAAATATTTAACTGTGTTTATGAGGATTTTCTGTGATTGATTGTCAAGTGTAATTTTTTTTTGCATTACATTTTTAATTTAAACAATGTTATATTATTTTTATATCTAGTGGATTGAATATATATACTTTGATTTAATTTTTTTTTGTAAACACAGTCTTCAACATTGTATATTATTTTATATATGATTGTATTGTAGATGTCTTATACCTGTACAATTTATGGTATTTGATCTTTGAATCTGTTTCTGTAGTAGCTCAAAATGTAAATATTTAACTGTGTTTAGTGAAATTTTGTGTGGTTGATTGATTGTCAAGTATATATTTTTTTTGCTACATTTTTAATTTGTTTCAATGTTGTATATTATTTTATATATAGGAATTTATTGAATATATATATACTGCTCACAGCACAATCTTTTGAATCTGTTTCTGTGATAGCTCAAAATGTAAAATATTTAATTGTGTTTATAGGGGAGTTCACATTAACTCTATATATAAAAAAAACCTTGGCCTTTTACAAGGACCCATATTCCTTCGTTATTAAGGTGAAAGCATTAAAATCAACTTTACTGCAAGTTTATTTGAAAGAAAGAAATATCTTTTTTAGGGGCTAAAAATTTTATTCTGTGCTGATTTAAGTTAAAGCATCAGAAGCAAAATAAGACTGATTCTTATATATATATATGAATTTTGATAACTACAGGATTTTAGTGTCTTCATTATAGCGAAGCAAGCAGTATGAATTCATGTATGGAAACCTAGAGACCAACACAATCCTTCTGGGGAGTTGGCGAGCTTTAGTTGAGCAGGGCAAACTATTATAAAAAAATACTACACGGAAAATACAGCTTTGGATTAAGGGGTGGGAGTGATCCTACAGCAATCGCAATAGGAATGTTTGAAAATTATATATTCTTTACCTATGTGGACAGGTTTCAGCCTTTTCTGAAAGTGTCCAATCAAATCAATTCTTTTTGCTGTTGGCTACCTGGGTGTTTAACGCCTGGTACAGAATGAAGTCTTGCCCTTCAATGATAAGCTACGCCATTTTTTAAAGGAGGACAGATGTTTGGGAAGCAAGTTACGAGAATGCAGTGGTGCTGTAGATTGTTTTTGAAACAATAGTTGAATTTGTAACTTTATTGCGTAAAATAATGAAATTTATGATAAATATTTTGTCTGAATGTGTAATGTTTTCTGATTGACTTGAAAATAATCTGGTACAATTTATTACAGGTAGGGAGACCGAGACGGGTTTACACACTTTTTAACGCATTTTTTCTATTTTAAGACTTTTAAGAAATTAATAGGTGCTCATAATTTTTCTAATCCTCCACTTCCGAACAATTATAATGCTGAAATATGTGATGATAGGGAAACAGAATTGCTTAATTTTCCTGAAAGCAATAATTCTGACTATTCCGACTCTCGTCTAGGATTATTCATTCTGAATTTAAGAGCCAGCACCAACATATCTACCAAAAAATTAAATGAAATTATTGATCAGATGAATGAAATTATTGAAGATGCTGTTCAGTCAGCATTGAATCAAGTAAATAATGTTCCGAAGACAGAAAAATACGAAATTGATTTGCCTCAAATTGTAAATTTTGATGCAATAATTGAAAACTCGGTGGTTTGCTTCAAAGAACTTAATAGTACTTATAAGCAGGATAAACATTTTCTTAAAAATGTCAATGTTGCTGCACCTACAACGATTGACTTGTCAAGAGATATTATAACTGATATCAGGAATGAAGAGGGAAATATGAATTATAAAATTCAAGATAAAATTATGACTTATATCCCATTAAAGAACATAGCTTCAAATCTTTTACAGAATAAATCTATTAGACAGATGATAAATGTAAAGCAAACTTCTAATACAATCTTACACTCTTTCAATGATGGATTGTTGTATAAAAATTGCAATTATTTTGCAGAGAAGACCAATGCCTTGCAATTTATACTCTATTATGATGAGCTAGAAGTTTGTAATCCTCTAGGATCCAAAGCAGGCATACAAAAGCTAGGGATGTTTTACCTGGTTTTGAAAAACATTCCATATAAATACAGATCATGCTTAAAGATGATAATTCTTGTCTCTATCGTAAAATCATCTTATGTTAAAGCATTTGGAATGAACAAAATTCTGGAGCCCATTATAAGTGACTTAAAAGACTTTGAAAATGGCGTAGAACTTTTTACTTCTGAAACTGTTTTTGGGAAGCTAATTACTCTGACTGGAGATAATCTTGGTGTTCACAGTGTTGCTGGACTCAAGGAAGGCTATACAGCCCTTCATTGCTGCAGATATTGCATGGCAACAATAGATGATGTTCGCCAGGTTTGTGATGAGTTGGCAACAGAACTCAGGTCTGTTTCTGTTTACGAACAGCAAATCCAAGAACTGGAATCGGCTTTCGGAACTGAAAGAGCTGAAATTAGCAAATCCTATGGAATCAATAGACAGTCACTACTCTGTAATTTGAAGCAATACCATATTATAAATGGAATTCCACCTGACATCATGCATGATGTTCTGGAGGGTGTTTTGCCATTAACAATTAGATTATTACTAACGAAGATTTGCATTGACAGCAAAATTTTATCATTGCAAGAACTAAACGGAAAAATAGCAGAATTTTATTATGGTTATACTGAACTTTTAAGCAAACCATCAGTGATTAAAATGCAGCATCTGCAGACTAATTTGAATCAAAATGCAGCACAGATGTAGCAACTAGCATATATGTTGCCTTTAATTATTGGTCAAAGTATATCATCAAACTGTCCTTATTGGGATAATTATACTGTCCTTTTAGAAGCTTGCAGTGTAATATTTTCTCCGTGTATTACACTGAACATGGTAGACTTTTTAAGAGTGTGCATTGAAGAATATTTACATTCATTTCAACAGTTATATGATAAAACTCTCAGACCCAAGCAGCGTTTCCTTATTCATTATCCCCAACTAATCGTAAAATTTGGGCCATTGATACATTTTTGGTCAATGCGCAAGGAGGCAAAACACCAGTACTTTAAATCATTAGTCTCTCGTTAGCTCGAAAGCATCAGTTTCACCAAGCCTATGTTTTACACGGGTATTCCTCGTTGCATAATGCTGAATATGGTCCAGCCACAGCAGTTGATAGAATGAATTTACCATTTTTAAATATACTTGATTACGATGAAAACCTTTATGTTGTACCTTGGACTTCCATTGATGGTGTAAAGTATATATCAAAGAAGTGTTTCATTTCATCAAATTGTGGTGCAACATATGAGTTTATGCAAGTGCACACTATAATTTCACGAAAAAGAAATCCATTATTAATTTGCTTAAAAACTATAATAACAACTATAAAACAACTAAATATGTTGAGAAAGATTCTCATACATGTGCGTATCTTGTAGAATTAAGCAATGAATTTGTTATTATTGATCCTGTTGAACTAGATGGAAAAATGGCTTTCCATATGCATCTTGTTGATTCAAAAACAAACATTCTAATGATACAAGCATTCATTTCACCATATTAAAAGTAAATTTCACTAATTTTCATATGTTTGTACTGCAATAATGCTGTCTTGTACAAAGCTATTATTATGTTTTAAAGATAAACAGATGGTATATGTTATTGATTCCACATTTTTTTCACTTTTTTCATTTTTTTTTCACTTGATCAATATTGTATGTAAAATATTTAATTGAAAATTTTAAATGGATTTATTTTTGCCTTTTTAAGAATAATTGGCAATGAATTGTAACGTGAATATATATATTTATGTGTTTGTATTTTATTAGTCTGTTGTATGGAACCTTTGTATTTTGTACCTTTTGTATTTTCTCTGCACTTTATTCTTATTATTTAATGTTTTATGGAAATTGAATTAAAGATCTTCTGAAATAATTATTTGATAGAGATTGCTGAAATTTTTAGAAACAGTTAGGAAATTAAAAATAATCTTCATTGAACATTCTGGAAATATACAGTCAAGTCTGCAAAAGCTGCACAGATTAAACCAATGTTTCGGTAGATTATAGACTTCCATTGTTTTATATTGACGATAAACATGTAACACACTACAGATTCCACAGTTTGTCTGCCTTTTCATTTCTTGTCACTGCATTTAGTTCAAGTATACATGCTAAATACTTTTAAATACAATTTTCTCATTTAAATTGTTGCTTAGAATGAGTTCAAATATTCTTGGTGAAAATCATCAAAACTTTTTCGACTAATCAGTTCGTTCTGCTCGGACTTGCTTGTAAGCTTTTTTACTTTTTCGTATGCGAAGAGAAAGTATTGTAATCGTCAAAAAATTCGAACTCGAGATTTTGACGAATCTCCACGCTTTAGACCTCCCTGAGTCCGAAAAACACAATTTTGGAATTATGTCTGTCTGTGAACACGATAACTCGAAAACTATTAGAGCTACGGGGATGAAATTTGGTATGTGAACTTGACACATAATTTGTAGGTTTCTATCGGACAAAATCCGTCAAACGGAAGTCTGTCTATCTATATGTCCGCGGTCATGTGAACACTATAACTCAAAAACTTGAATAGCTAGATGGATAAAATTTCGTACACGATTTTATCGTCATGAATGTAGGTCCGTATAAAAGTTTGGGCCAAATCCGTCAACGGGTTGACTGTCTGTCGGTCTGTATAATCGCACACTTGTTTAACTCCATACGCATGCGTAGTGGTAGAAATGCCTGTGCAAAGAAGGGACACTCCGAAAACATAAGCCCTTTGGCTTAGATAAATAAAACTTGATATCGCGGATGCTAACATTAATTATAGATCTGTGCCCAATTTTCATCTCAATCGGTTGAAAAACAGGTGTTCAAATTGCATATTTAGTTCAAAATGAACATTACGACTGTGTGTTGGCGAGCGTTTCGCTTATTTTATTCAAGTGAGTATGGTTGGCGTTTGACCTTGGCGGAAATTGAAGCGAGTCGCAAACACGCGCTTCGGAAATTAGGGCAATCCCCAAAACGAAACGTTTTGACATTTTCCAGATGGACTCCTGTGATTAACCAGAGGTGTATTGAAATGTTGTGCGATATCTATAGTAAGATTTCGTACTCAAAAACGTTAAATAAAGTTGTGGTACCTCAGCGCGCGTAAAAATTGCGAACATACGCAATTTTTTTGCAAAATATTAAGTTTTTGGGAATTTATAAATTTTATATGTTTCATTGTAAATCACCATTCATAATTTTTTTTCAAAATAACCAGGCCTTGGGTAAATACCCCAAAAATATTTACCTACCAACTGGGTGTTTACCCACCCCACATTACTGGTCGTATGCGAGAAAGTTTCGGGGAGATCACTCCCGCTGGTTGCCTTCATTGTTTACATCCGAACGACCTAAAATGTCGAAGTTTAACTTCTTGTAAATCTTGGTAAGTGTTTGTCATTTTATTAGAATAAATTTTAATTAAATGTAGTTTCAATGAAATACTTTTGAAGTTTATGATATTTTTCAGTAGTTGTATGCATTTCATTTTTAAATTATTAAAGTTTGGTGAATATCTACACGCAACAATGTAGGGTTAGTAACTTGTTTACAATGTTTCAATGTGAGCAATAGTTCTTGAGATTTAATTAGATGCTTTATAGTCTGTCGATTTTGAAAGAAATTAGAATAAGGCATGTTTTTTTTCAGTTTTAAGTAGTTTTTTTTTTGAAGAAAAGTAACTTAATCGCAACGGAAATCTTAAATGAAACATTTGGTGTCTGCATTGATTGTTGACATTCAAAAGTGGCATTAAAATCTTACTTCTTACACATTTATTGTTATATTATCATAAAAAAAATTAGCATTAAATATATTTACTTTCCCTCTATGAATTCTTAGTTGCTATTTTTGACTGAAAAATTCTACAATGTCTTGAATGGCACAGATCAGTCAAAAAACCATTCTACCTTTTATAATATGAAAGAATTTATAGTACAGTGGTTTGTGAAACATAAGTAACTATCTATTATAGCATTATCCAAGGAAATTATTCTGTTCTTAGCAGAAAACTTTGATATAGAGTATTGTCAAGATTTCATAAGCAGGGTATTTGTTCCTTTGTTAACAGCTTAAATGGAGCAATTGTTTAGGGTTTGTTTTCAAAAATGCAAAGAATAAAATCAGTTCTCATAGGCTTCATGAGTATTCTGCATTTTGTATTTTTTAATTTATAGTACTAGCTAAATTTGTTTTGTAAAATTGTGATTTTTGTTTATGATGAAGCATGATTTATTAAAAAAATACCAATTACTATTTGCAATTCTTTCAGAAAAAGAATACTGACCCAAGAGGAGTTAAAAGAGGAAACTGCCTTGCAGAAAATTGTGACCGCTCATTATATGAATACGAAGAAAACAATGGGCTAAATGTAGCTACTGTTGCTGTCCACCAACAAAACACCAAAAAATAGGTAATTCTGCATGCCTATGATGCATTTGAATATCTAATATAATATAAAATTTAAAATATTAATTTTCTTGTTTCTTATGTAGATGTGCCAGAGGAAAATTTAGAAGACCCACTCAGTGTTGGTTAATTCTAGCTTTGAAAATGTAAATATTATTTTTGACAAAGCTCTATTTAATATGTTGTTTTCATGAAATTAAAAAAAAATCTACATTAAATTTTTCGAGATTTTTTAATGCCATTTGCATTGAATTTTCTTTTAATTTTTATGTAGGATGGTTTTCAAGGAAAGAATGGATATGTCATCCAAAATTTAATTTCCACATCTTCAGATGTATTTCCTACATCATCATGCTCTTCACAGGTAAATATTTCATTATAGTTCTTGCATGTAAAAAAATCGAAAACTTATTTCAAACTTTTATTGTAATTTAAGATGTTATTTCTTTTTTAATGATAATGTTATTTCATTTTAACACTCGCAAAAGTGTTAAAATGTTCACACACTTTCGTGATGTATTAATTATACTGAGAAATTTGATTGAGAAAAAAAATCGGGGGGGGGGGTCGAAGTTACAGGATTTACTTCCTAAGAAGTTGCCTAGGGCAATTGAGGTGGCCTTGTATAAAAAGTCTTTGACACCACCATTAAGAAACAAGATTGTCAGATCAATCGCTGGCAAATGTTTTGAACAAGGAATCTCTTCAAAACTAGTTAATGTAGTGGCTGACTTGGCGGCACAGAGGTAAAGTGCTTTAAAAGCAAGATTTGGAGAACCATCTGTAAGTGTACTTCATATTATTGATAGATTAAGGCAACGTAATTGAAATTTTATATTGTAAAACATCTCTCCAGTATATGAAATTTTCTGCCATTTATAAAACTAAAATACAACCCACAGAAAAATTTAAAAATCTTTTTTAAAAAAATATTTAAGTAATTGCATTTGTGTGTGGGGGGAGGAGAGCAAGTTTTTCATATCCTGGAAAAAAAAATCTTTAAAACAATTCTTTTTAGACATCTTTAGCAACACAAATAAAGAGAAGAATAAGCAAACTCAAATTGCACTCAAAGGAAAGGGAAGACTCTGAACAAAATGTGGAAGAAGAGATGCATTCTTTTAACCAGCAGAGTCTATATTAAAATTGAAACAATTCTTGGAAACTACTAGAGAAATAAGAAAAGATCAAGTTAATCACACACCAGCTTTGCAGATACTTGTCCAGTACCCGGCATTAAAAATATCGGACTTGGTATATAATGATATTTATTGTTCTAAATGAAACTTTCTGTTTTTTTATCATGATTATAATGTTTTTCTTTTCTTATCTTTGTAGCTGCTGTGGGAATTCACTAAGATAATGAATATTGAAGCAGAGGAAATGATCGTGCGTTGGAAAAATTTTCTTGATAGCATGAAACAGTATTTATTGCAGACACAAAATTTAACCTCCCTCTCTGAATCATATGGAAGTCTGTTTTTCTTTCTCTTTTGACTTTGTTCTATGAATTTTGACTTAGTTAAAAGCAATAGTACTCTTAGATTTTTAAAATTATGTGTTCTTGTTAAGCCGGATGGTTCTTAAATCTGGATATTTTACACAAAATGAATCTTTCAATAATAATTGTTTCTATGAATAATAATATTAAATATCAATAATATAAAATATAATAATGTCATTCAATAATATAAAAAAATTTTCTCATAAGGGAAGATTTTTTTTTTTTATCTTTGACTTGATATGGATTTTTTGAGTTTCAATACTTAACGGATATGAAGTTACTTTGGGTCAGTTATTAATCTCTTAAATATAATATTACTATTGTAAGAATGGCGGACCAGCTGGTCGCCGTAGGCGACTAGTGAATAATATATTGATGCACAGTAAGAACTCAACATCGACTCCAGGTTCTCGCAATTTCATTCCCAAAATTAAACTCTATTTTCAGTTTCTTCTGATTGTGAGTGACAAAACATAGCTCTTAATTTTAAATTACACCGAATATTCAGTTTCTATTCGGAAGGCAACACTACCTTGATAGTTGGCAGCAGAATAAAGAAGTAGGAAATAAATTTAATTAAATAATAAAAATTTGGAAAAAATATTTTCCTTAATAGTGTAAAATTAGAATTAAAATAAACTAGTCTATCAACATTTTAATGCCAAAAATATTGTGTGAATAATATGCTAAGTTGTTTATGTTGCATTTCTTGGAAAACTCGTACTTTTCTCTTATTTTGCAGAAGGCTTGACTCTTGAGATATTAACAAGGATACCATCTATCGTGCCCTCGGGAAAAAGGACCGGTGACGTAAAAAAATTTGTCTTGCAGATTTATGAGGTACAATTCTTTTTTTTTAAATGTTAAATGTATAAAGTATTTAAAGTTTGTTTCCACTAGTTTTTTGTTCTTTTCAAAAGCTATCTTAGAAATAATTTCATGCATTTTTCTTTAACTCCTTACAGCTAATTTAGGGATTTATGTTTTAAATGTGGAAAGTAAACAAAATATTTCTTCAACCTTAAATAGAAATGGATGCAGTTGTAACTTAATTTATTATCCCCTTTGATATTTTAAACTTAAAAAGCTTAATGAAATTTCAAGTAATAAAATTTGGTACACACACACACACACACACACACACACATATATATATATATATATATATATATATATATATATATTTTACACGCCTTCAGTCTTGTTTGTAGTTCTAAGTTAAGGGTGTTTATCAAATGTACAAATAAGATACTGATAATTTATCTGTGTTGTGCCTATAATTAATGTGAATTAGGTCATTAGTTTGCCTGGCAAAAATTTCTGTGTATGCAAGTTTACACACTGTGTAAACATGCCCCATCGCCATTTTTTTTTATAACTCAGCATATAAGCTTTATTCATAATAAAAATAATCAACTAAATATCTTAAAATAACCACAAAAGAACAGCCTAAGAGGATAATCCATAATAAGCTATAATATTCAAATAGTACGAGCTCTATTAAAGCCAATAAGTAAGGATATAAATTTACTAAAATGGTAAAAAATCAGAAAAAGTTGTCCACTTCACAATCCACTTTCAAGACTGACTCCAAACTTGCGTGAGTATTAACGGAGGCCGAGACTCTTCTTCTGAAAAGACATGTAGCGCCCCCGACCATTGGTATGTGAAATATAAGCCTTGTGTAAACTTGCCCCTGTACCAAACTTGTCCCGGTCTCCCCTATAGCATTAGAGTATTTAAAAATGTTCAATTTTGACAATGGAACCAAAGAGATCATTTGATAAAACTATTTGTGTAACCAAGTTCGAATCATGAATAAATTGAACATGCTATAAATCTTCGAGATATTTTTATATTTGATTTTAAAAATAATAATCTTAAAATACATAATATTCCACAGCTGTTCTGTTTTATTATTGTTCTTACTGTGAATAAATTATAGCCTAAAAATTCATTATTGCTTTATATATACAGTGATATATATCTGTGAAATCCACGATGGTTAAGCAACAGGTTTGTTTCCATTTTTTTTCTTATTTAACCAGAAATAACCTGTAAATTTGCAGTATTAATGTAAGAATTAAAATGTTAAGTATTATACTGCCTATTTAACAATTTAAATATATTAAGTAAAATTATGGAAATAAATAACTAATATATAAGATATTTTGAAAGCAGTTTCTGGCAGAAAATGTACAGTTACAGTTTTAAGTTATAACTTTGCTTAATGGAAAGAATATTTTCAAGTTTTGCTTTTAAATATAAGTTTGCATGGCAGGAATTCTACTGGATTATTCAGAATTGAATAAACTCAAGTAGACAATTAGAAGCCTGTTGTATTTCTGGAAAAAATTTACCAAAGGCTAAAAATATAACTGCATTTTATTATTGTTTCACTGCCTTTCTCACAATTGCAAATAATTTATTCGATTCCCTGGCCTAAAATTCTTTAAGATTTTATTTCTTTTACTTGGAAAATTCATATTTAAAATTACCGTCAAATTTAATTTTTTTCTTAGTTTAATTATTAATTGGAAATTTATATTTGTTTTGATGAATATTAATATTCTTTATAATACTGCTTAAAATGGCGCTTAAAACTGATTATTGATGATGATATTCTTAATAATAAATTCAGAATATCTTAAACAGAACACAAAAAAAAGACCCAAATTGGGTTGTAAGATTTCTGGGTGCAACATTGTTCCAAATTGGAAGAATCCTCTTTAAGACCCAAAATGATTAAAAAACAATATTGAATATGGATTTATCAAGAACCCAAAATGGGTGAAATTTTAATCCATTTCGGATACACAGAGAACCAATATGGGTTTGTTGAAGAAACGAATTTGGGGGTTTTAGTATAGCCATTTCGGGTATATTTAAATTCCAATTTGGGTTGTGCAACAAACCCATATTGGTTCTCTATGTATCCAAAATGGATTAAAATTTCACCCATTTTAGGTTCTTCATAAACCCATTTTGGGTATTATTTTTTAACCATTTTGGGTCTTAAAG
Organism: Araneus ventricosus; assembly: GCA_013235015.1. Classification (NCBI taxonomy): domain Eukaryota; kingdom Metazoa; phylum Arthropoda; class Arachnida; order Araneae; family Araneidae; genus Araneus; species Araneus ventricosus. The sequence continues at coordinate 3,602 of BGPR01012878.1, read as the reverse complement.
AGGATATTTCCAATTTGGAACCATGTTGCACCCAGAAATCTTATAACCCAATTTGGGTCATTTTTTGTTCTATTTTAGAATTTTTTTACAGTGTACCCTATCAAAGAATACGGATTTACTCCAATAATTGCGCTGTTCTATTTCGTTTCTTATGACCTCTGTGCACTCCGGGTAAAACGGGATGGGAAGCTACGGATACCCGACCGAAGAGGATTTTCTTACGTTGTGAGATAGTTTGGTAGTTTGTGAGGGGCATTCCTATTTGACCTTTGTGTCAAATGATCTGATGGAAAGAATTTCCAACAGTTAGAAGAAAAGAAAAGAGAAAATGAAAAAAAAAATTCTATTAAAGAAGTGAAAATTGTTTTGTGGTGACTCAAAAAAAACAGAAAAAGAAAACCTGAAAACAAAACAATCAAAAAGAGAAGAGTATGAAGAACCAATACTGCAAAGCAGTCTTACAAAAAAATACCTAAATGAGTCCATTAAATCTGCAGTGGAGCGGAGAATAAAGACAACTACGTTATGTGAATTATTACTATTCTTACTTACTTATTACTATATTTAAACTAATTGTCTTTATTCTTAAATTGTCAACTACGGTAACTATTGTTAAATCTTAGAAAATTGTTTTAATCTTAAATTGTCACATAAAATAAAAAATATGCTACTTTTCCACTGAAAATCTAGTTTTCCCTAATTTCCCACAGAGTTAACATGTGTATCCCGTTTTACCTCACTAGTGGGGTAAAACGGGATACTTTGACTTTTACTTCAAAAAGGTCATTAGTAAGAAAAGTAATGAAACTGTGACTTTTCCTGAAAGATATATTAAACTCTGATAAATAAAGAATATTTTAGTAAAATTTGACAATGTCGAATAGTTTAGCTCCAACGGGCCTTCAGACTTTAGGTACCCCGTTTTACCCCACTTTCCCCTACATATTTATTAAAAAAAGACAGAGCCAGAACCTTCCTATACAATGACACATAAGAACGTCAAATAACAAAACGAAACGCCTTGGCATGTTCTCGTGTCAGGCAATCATCTCATTTCCTTTGTAATCGGTTCAAGGAACATGTCATGGAAGTAACACAACACCTAGTACACTGTAAAAAAAATCCCGTAAAATTTACGGTTTTAAACCGGCAGCTGGGTTGGTTGTGCAAAACCGTAAAAGTTACGAAGTAAATCCGTAGGCACAACGGTTTTTTACCATACAGGGACAAGTTTTTTCCGTAAAAGTTACGAAGTAAATCCGTAGTCACAACGGTTTTTTACCGTATGAAAGTTTTCTCCGTAAAAATTAAGTCATCGAAGTAAGTGACGTCATCGACTGAGTTGAGTTGTTTTTCTCCTTCTGTTCGAGTTGAAATGTGCATTATCAATTAGGAATATTAATTAATCAAGGCTTAATTATTAATTTCAATTAGTTTAATTAATATAATTTTTAATTGAACTTACTTGGACGATTTCGATGCAAGATGGTGACAAAACTTCTAACTCCTCCGAGCCGGGGATTGAAACCGCGTTCATAGAAACAAAAGGCAGTCGCTCTAACCACTAGACCACCGGAGACTTCAGAAAATGAAGTAAAAATAATCTATTTGAGTTTTAAAGTCACTATAGCTCTAGTGGTGTAAAAATCAACTATTGCCAGAACACGTGTTTTAAGGTTAGCTTTCATGAGTGAGAACAGGTTACTGCAACATGTGTAAACAATAGCGGAGATGGAACCCTATTAAAAACATGAAATGAATGCAATAAAATTACATTTAAGAAAAGGGAAAGTTATCGTACGGAAAGCAATACCGTATGACGAAAAATAGAATTTGAACTGACGGTTTTAAACCGTTTATGGCTGGAGCTGAAAACGGGGAAAAACCGTTTTGTCAACAAAACAGCTTTAAACCGTCAAATATACGGAAAAAGTCCGGGAAAAAAACGGATATTTTTTACAGTGTAAGAGACCAATCAAGCACCCCACACAGATTATAAGTCAATTGCCATCTCAGATCAGTAATCAAATGAAAAAGCCTTGTTAAGTGGAAAAAGATTATTATTAGCTCCAGCAATTTGTTGCACCAGCAAGAGCAAGTAACAGGTTCATTAGTGTGAAATTTGGAACAGATACAATATTATAAGAATATTTCGTAAAAAGGATTAGAAAAGCTTGATGGAAATAATAGGAGTTTTTTTGGTATTAAATATTTAACTTTTACAATCGTTTATTTTTCCGAATCAGCTTATACACGTGGCTTTACAAGAACTAAAAGCTAAGTGAGTTTTTCGGTGGGCTGGACTAAAATGTATTGGAACAAGATAAATGTAATTTCAAGACTTACATGGATTGCTTACAGATTTTAAAGTTATGGTTACTCTATCACTTTCAGTGAAAAGTAACGATTCTACTAATTTAATGGTAACCACAAAGAATAAATAATTCAATAAACGCTTACTAGACGAATAAAAATTATTTCAAGCTTAGTTTTAGGTATAAATATCATCATGCAAAATTTCAACATTTAGAATTTTTTTTTTTTTAGAATTTACCTTTGTCTGAAACCATATTAATGTCATTTCAGGAATTGCATAGATTACTCACAAATTTTAGAGTTGCAATTAGTTTTTCAATGAACACTACCAATTCTATTAATTTAATGATAACCGTACAAAATAATTTAGTAACAGATAACTATGCAAGTAAGAATTATTTTATAGATAGTTTTAGAAATTTATTATACAGAATTTATAAGATGATCAAACGATTTACAACAATAATAAAAATATTTTATAATAACAAAAAAATTAACGAAAAGAATTTTAGAATTTACCTTTGATTGAAAAGTAAAATAATCAGACTGTAGAAAAAAGTGTATCCCACTCTGATATCATGCTCACAGCAAATAAAAATTGAAACGCAAAGATATAAAATCGAAAGTTGAAAATTTAGAACAGTGAACAATAGCTAGCCATAAAAGAAACCATAGAAATAACCTAAATGGTTTTTGATGGAAGAAATGTAATATATATCCTGTCATGGACAGTTGTAGAAAAATATTGCGAAACGGAAATAAGAACATGACCATATGTCAAAGTTTAAATCCTAGAGAATAATTTGTATTTTTTAAGAAAGAAATTGTTGCAGATAAAAGAGCTTGTACCCTTATTCATTCCATCGAAATCTAACAAATGATACGTCTTGTTTCTTTCAAATGGAGAAATTTAATGATACATAACGGAAACTGCATAATTGTTCCTGGAAAATATAAAAAATAGTCAGTTCTCGCTTTTACAAATTCAAGCGATTATCAAAAAGTTCATATAATCAAATGCTTATGGTTAGGAATATATATATGGAAAAAAAAACAGCACTAGGGTGCCTTCTAGAAATTGCGTAGTTTGCCTGCTTCGATACGTAATTAACTTTAGAAACATTTACCCGCGAATATATTCAAGTAGAAAATCAATTTACCGATAGAATTAATAGTAATTATTTTTTTAACATTTCCATTATTCAAGTGGTAAACAGCAACGACTCCATTCAAAAGTTAGTAGCAACATTCAATGTCACTTAAGCCCCGTACGTAGTAGCAGATTT
>BGPR01012877.1:0-43412 GCA_013235015.1 Araneus ventricosus | reverse complement strand
GTTTTTAATTCACATTTGTGATTTGTTTTCAAAGAAATAATGATATTTTTCTTTAAATTTTGCTTGTTCCTCCTAAAACTATCATTTGTTGAGGTAACCTTAACATGTTAATAAGCATGTAAGGTGGGACAGGATAGTGAATAAAAATCACATTGCTTTTTCTTATTTTGTAACAATACTACTCTTAAGCTGCATTAAGTATTACATTACTGATGGATATCTTTTATTTATTCATAAATAATTCCTGCCTGTGATGAGAACAATTCTTCATTATTTAACATAGAGTTAGGTGCTCTCTTCCCTTTTCTTCAAAACCAACAGCTGATAACTTGAGTTCTTACAACCATTCACTTTAAAATTTAATTCAGGTAGTTATTATTTTTGTCATAAATAAAATAAAAAGTTGTATTGTTATCCTTATACTGTAATTTTGCTGATAGATATTACTATGAATGGTGACTGTATCTGACTTTTGATTGTACTGGATTGGACCTTCAATTCTGCATTGTATTTTGATTTAATAAGTATTATTGCTTTCTGGATTAATACTATTCTGCACGTCATCAAAAGTTTATGGTAAAATTATGATAATTTGCACCTTGTTAAAAAATAATTTAAAACAAAATAAAATTTAAAATTTAAGGCAATTAATGCTTAGGAAATTTTTTTTAAAAAAATTAGCAACATATTGATTCTCTTTTTGACTGAAGACGTTAGTTTTGAAAATAACCAAAACTATTAATTTAAATTTTTTAAAAATAGCCATGAAATTCAAATATGCATGAACGTGTTAATGACAAGTTTTTGAATTGAAGCAAGAGTAGGCTTTAAGCTAATTATAGCCATTTTCTGCAACATATCTAATTTTGGGGAAAATTTTTCAGAAAGTGGTTGAGGAAAATCCTGTATATCTTAAACTAGCAGTACGCGCACGGCGATGCCCGTGGAATCAGGACTTCAACAAAATAAAAAAAAATCGCCCACAATGACACGAAAAAGTTTTCAAAACAAAAGATACACATTATAGATTTTCCCGCTTATTTTTTCCGCGATAATAACATGTAGAAAAACAGTACAGAGTACATTAATCCAAAACAATATAAAAAAATTGTTGCCCGTGGAATCAGGACTTCAACAAAATGAAAAAGAATTCTTAGAACATGACAAAAAGCTCCGAAGGTTATGACGTCACCTGACCCTTCATCCAATCAAATTGAAAGCTGCGTTCCGGAAGGCTATCGCTGAAGAAATTTCGCTCGACAAAAATAACTTTCATCTGCCCAGGAATAATTTAATTTAAAAAAAACGGGAAAAGATATTTTAACCGTTCTTGCTTTAAATCAGAGAGAACCGTTCTAGTTATAAGCTGAAAAAAATTGAAAATAATAGTGTTATTAGAAAGTCGGATGCAACAAATTTAAAAACAAAACTAAAATTTAGGTGGTGAAACTGACTATTTTTTAAAAAATTCTCAAAATTCAGTAAATTACGTTAGAAATTCAAAACTAACTTCATTAGAACGGAAATCGCGTGCTCTTTCCGATGGTCTATCTATTTTTGTCGTACAATTATTCGAAACCATTCTATTGACAAATTAGTGCGAAAAATCAACCAAAACAACAGAAAACATTAAATAAAAAAATTTCTAGATTAAAATTTAAAATTTCGGCTTCGAGGTGCATTCAGTCACCATTACGACTACCTGTGTACCAAATTTCATGGCTGTAAGTGCGATAGATTCGTCTGGACATCGCCGACAAACACACACACACACGCACACAAACATTGCCTTTTATAAGTATAGATTTATTATGTAGCCATAAAAATTTGAGGATGTGTTGAGTGAAACATCAGGGAATTTGTATAGCAGATTTGAGTTCTGTTATTTTTAAATGCAAGTTAAAATTTTATTCAGAAAATAATGACTAATGGCTGTATAGAAAAATAGTTTTAGATTTTCTTGCTCTTAAGTTACATTGAAATCAAAGCACTACTGTTATGTTTTTGTTCACTGATTTTAAAAAGTGAACAAATGTGTCGCCACAAATTATAATATGTTGTATTCAAATTTTGAATTGAGAACTCAGACTGAGAACCTTTATTATTGCTGTTGGTGTCATGGAGGTTTTTTCCATATATATATAGCAGTAAGCAATGCATTTAAATTCTTATAGGCTCAAAATTAAAGTACGTAGTGAAATAACAATGCTTAACCCTCCATTAGGCTCTCAAAATTTTGTTATCCAGTTTTAGCTCGTGGGGTACATGTGTCCCCCATTTTCTGTTCCTTTTTTCTACAAATGTTTTCTTCTGAGAAAAGGCATATAAGCTGCAAATTAAAGAATAAACATCCAGGAAATGCAAAAAAGATAAAAAGTAATTTTAGATGACTATTTTGAATTTTTTTATAGTGATTATAAAAACACTATGATAAATCACATTTTACATATACTTCTTATAAATGCTTACTACAGGCTCAATCATGACCTTTTTTATCGCAGCTTTGGTTAGTTTTGTTCCTATTTCTTCCACATTATTTGCATCTACCTTTATTACTCATTCACTTGGTTGTTTTATTGTCCTGTGCCATTGATTCCTAACATAAGATTTTCTGTTCTTTTAATTCTATCGGAAGGTGGGCATTGGGCAGCTCTGCATAAAATTTGAAATATAATAAATGTGAAACTGAAATTTTTGATGGCATCAAGTCTTTTCATATCCTTATCGATATTATTGTGTTTGAAAATTACAAAAGTGTTAATAGTAGACTTGCTTCAAAGATTGGCAAAAAGAACCATAATCCAATGACAAGCATTTCTCGAGACGTCATTTCTCTGACACAGCTGATCTAGAATATCTACTCCTTTTTTCATGCAACAAAATGCAACAATATAATGGTTTTTTTTTTGTTGTTATCGTTATTTCAGTTTCTATTGTCGACTGAGCTATTGTCAATAGAAACTGAAATGGTCATGGTAAATAATTATGACACAAACGTAGCCAAATATTCACGACTTCACTTCTCACTTCTTATATGGTAAAAATTCTTTGAATAATTCCCATGTATTTAAAATAATTGCATCTACTTAAATTAGTTTAGATCCCTTTTAAAAGCTTTTTTTTTCAAATTCATAGCTAAAAAACCAATTTTCCGTTGTTAATCTCTAGTTCTACTATTTTTTTAGAATTAAATGCACTGAAATTCAATAAGTATTTAAAAAATTATATTTTAAATGAAGCAAAGTGCTTAATTTCACATGGAAGCATAATAAGTCGTTAAGAAAGTAAGCATTATTGCGGAACCAGCGAAAGAAGAACGGCCAGCCGTAAATTCCTATTACACGTTTAGGCATTCAGGGTACACCTGTCCCCCATGTATCGTTTTTGTTCTCCTATCTCCTATGCACCAACCTTTTGAACTTGAATGACTGTGCAATATTGTTCCTGAGTATTTCAAGGACAGGTACTGAAAGTTTGATCTCTAAACAATGAATGGAACTGAAAGCTAAAGCGGGACATCTGTACCCCGCACGACTAATGGAGGGTTAAGCTATAAAAAAATTCTTTCATGGGTGAAAGTGATACATATTTTATAATATTGTTATTGATTAAGCATGCATCGTGATTGTTTGGAATGCTGTAACTTTTAACTAAAATTAAATGTAATTAGTTATTATTAATCAATAGTATTAAAATTTACTTAAAAAATCATTCCTTGTTTTGTTTTGAACAAAAAAAAAAAAAAGAAAAAAAATCAGCTTTTTTCTTGATGTTTGTGTGAGTTTTGAAATCATTTTGGGCCCCTTAAAATCACTACAAGAAAATATTTAATGTCTTAGAGTTCCCAATAACCACTGTGTCGTAAAATAATATGAATGCAATAGTGATGAAGAGTTGTAGAATTGCATTGAAAGAAAAACAGTCCTTTCAGGCAAGTTAAATCACAGCACATAATCTCGGACAATGTTGAACCTCATTCTCTTCATTGCAATCTGAATACACTTGAGGAATTTTCCAGGGTTAACTTCCACTACAACCTCTCTACTGGATCTAACAAGAAAGATTGTGCGCCTGACTTTCTTAAACAATTTGCCTTGGAAATCATAAATAACATCCCTCTAAACGACTTCAAAATCTATACTGCCAGCAGGCAAAACTGACAAACAGGTAGGTAGTGGAATTGAAATTGAAATCCCTCATGACAAATACTCTGTAAAACAACGTAACCCAGAGTTCTGTTCAGTTTTCTGAAGCGAACTACTGGAAATCAATCAATTAGTAAAATCAACTTTGGAGACCTCTGGATTCTTACTGATAGCCGTAGCTCAATTTAGCATTTTAAAAACTGGACCTACATAGGTGATAAAACAAGCTTATCCATCTTACAAAAATTCAGGCTCATCTCCCTTCAGCATGATGTACATTTTTAATGGATCCCTTTGCATGTAGATATTCACGGAAATGAATTGGCCGACAATCTTGCAAAGGAGGGCTCAAATCTTTCCTAGAACTTTTTTCGCAGAAAAAAGCCCAAAACAAGGCGGAGTGGCTGGTGCCTCCCTCCCATCACTGGTAAAAAGGAAGAAAGCATGGACTTTCCCTATCCCTTCCATGCGACAGGCAGTCCAGTACCTGTCGTTCACGACTTGCCAGTGGTCACCTGAATTGCCTTACATATTCTGAGGGCAACAAGATCTACCCTCACTGCCCTAAATGCCAGAAACATCAAGCATCACCTAAACACATTTTGGACTGTCTAGGACTTGACTGTTAGGAAATTTATTCTTCTCCCTTTTTAGTCATTGATTTCATCAAAGTCAACGGATTCCTGGACCTGGTCTGACTCCATCAGATTCGATTGGAGATTAGTAACAACGACAACAGAACTGCATAATAAACAGTTTCACACATCAATACTGGTTGGTGTCTGAAATTAGATAATGTGAGTGAATGATACTGAAAAACAGTGAACCAAGAGTTCCTGGCTCTCTTAAAAGTGTTTCAAGAAGGGTGTTTATTAGTTATTATATATTATAAGAAAATTGTATTAGACTGTTGACAATAAATTTAAAATAACTTGGAAAATTTAATATATCAATAAATAAATTTATACATTAAAAATGTTGGTGGTGTTACTGTTCTGTTTTGCCTATACTTAGGGTTGCCATAATTGCCAAGCACTGATATGGGACATTTAAGTGCTAAATAAATGAAACATGAAAAATATTGTCTATAGGTATGGTTTATTTTACTCGGATAAAATATCAAAAAAGTTTAAGCAACCTAATGAAATAAACATGTAGAATAGTAAAATGATGGAAGGCTAATACTTTTCAGCCCATTCATAATTTAAAGTTGATTCTACTTTCTTAATTATATCATTTTGTTCTTTCACATAATTATAAAATTGGTCACAAGTCATTTTAAAATTATAGTGACGCAGAGTTTAGGGAGAAAATGGGACAAATAGTCATAAGAGACTGAGTTGGGAAATACTGTGACAGTACCATATATACGGGATGTATGGTAACCCTATCTATACATCAACCACTGCTGATTATATGTTAACTTATATACATGCCATTTCTGTATTAAAGGGGAGTAAAGATTTTGTTGCATTTGTAGATGAGATTCTGTGGAAAAATCGTGGATCCTTTAATATCTACTCTGGAACTTTAGTGGAAGTGGTAAATGAAGATAACCTTTGATGTTTTGTCAATTTTAAAAGAAGGGAACTGTGTTTTAAAAGTTACATTTTTTTTATTTACACCATAATACAAAAAAAATGGAACTATTTGGAATTTTCTTATTTTGAAGGAGTCCGCTCAATTAAGAGTATAATTTAAAAACCTGCTTGTTGCAGTATTGCAAAAAAAAAAAGTGCAGTAAAAACACATAATACAGTTGAAAGCATATAAAGTAGTGCGGTGAAAGCAGAAAAATTATTCATAATAATATTAAAACAAAAACAAAGTAAAATTAAAAAGTACAGCATTCTAACACAATAATATGGGGGGAAAAGAATAGTAATACAGGGCAAGAACAAACAAAATTTACAAAGGCAAAATTTCAAATATCTATTACTGCTCAGTGTAGCATTAACTCAGGGATGAGATTCTTCCACTTTTTGGCGAATTTCCGCTTTTTTGTTATTTTGGAAAAATTCTGCATATTTGTCTTTTTTTTCTCTCAAAATTCATTTTTTTCCTCCGGATTTCCGTTTTTTTCCCCCGCAAAATTTTCCTTTTTCTTCCGAAAATTCCGCTTTTACACAAAGAAAAGAAACCTTCCTATTTTCCGTTTTTGAGAGAAAATTCTGGGAAAATATGCTCGACCATGCGGCTTAACTCCACCGGCTAAGAAACTAGCTGATTCATCTTCAACTGACGAATCAAATTTATATCAGCAAGCTCTACAAGGATGAACATTCCAACATTCAGTGCCATTCAAAGTATTAAGTACCACCTTTTTGCAGGAAACAAAACCTCTGTGGCAGATTTTTTTTGCATAAACATGTTGGAAAAAAAAACTAGTTGAAAATTTAAGATCATCTTGTAAGGCTTACCAAGATAAAGAAATAATAACAATAAAAAAATGGAACAAAAACATGTGCAAATGCAGCAACAAAGCAGAGAATAAGACAAAAAAAATCTTCTCAAATAAAAAAATAAAAGAGATGATTTACCTAGGCATTCTAGAGATAATGTAGTCCCGACAACAATGCCAGTAATTAAACAGATAGATACTAATGAAGTCTGCAAAAACTTTAGCCTTTACTGAAAATAAACTTGGAGAAGATGCAAACACATCCTTTATTGAAGAAAAATCTGTCAAAGATAGGAGCTCTCCAAAACAAGGGGTGAAGCGTGTTAATGGAGATCTATTACCAACAAAAGCCACACAAATAAAAAAAGAAAGGAAACCACTTCTTTAACAATTAAGGAAATGGTTTCAAATAACAATGATGCTAAATGAATCTGTCATTGTAACTGTACAATTTCTCGACCCCTCTCACATTATAAGGTGCAAAATCATTGTGCTGTTACTTTTGCAAAAATTTATAAAATTAAAAGAAATAAAACAGAATTCAGTGTATGATACATTATTATAATTTATAAAGAGCTAATACACTTTACACAATTGCATGAAGCAAAAGAAATTATTTGTCATTATTTTTATTTATTTTTTGAGCTAACTTTTATTAAAAGGCTATTAAATATAATTCTTCCCAGACTTCTGTTGGGTGAATGTTGCATCTCAGTGATGTACAGGTGGTAAATATGTTTTAATGTCTAATTTTTGTATTTTTTGATGCCCCTGATGATGTGTTAAACTTGTTTGTTAACTTTTAATGTGAATGATTTTAATAATAATTTAATATTCTTTGTCTTATTTATACGTAATGAGTTATAAATAATTAAGTTATTAATTATTATAGTGTATTTTTTATCATGTTGCATGTTTTACTTCTTAAAACCTATTTCGTGTATAAATTATGGTCCAAATTCTTTACGCGCGTATGATTTCAGTCTTTTTGCTTTTTTGCCAATCTCATCCCTGCATTAACTTAACTATTCAAAATTATATCAATAGGAAACATCCATTTTTTTAATTAATTGAAAACCAGTGTTCCCACGGTCCTGGAAAAGTTCTTGATTTTTTGTTGGGTCATTGAAAAATAAGCAAACTGACCATCCAATATTTTTTGGAACAGAAGAGAAAACCAGTTTGTTGCTTGGTTTTAGTTTGAGAATTCCACCAACAGAAAAAGAGTATTTGTATGGGAATGCCGTCAATCATCAATCTTTTCTCTCTCTGTATATTCCCAGACAGCTTAGTTTGACAATAGAGTAAAAACTACTGAGGGTATTTCTTCGTTAAGTGAGACAGTCTTGCAATTATTCTATTGTAGTTTAAAAGTAACTGATATATTTGAACAGAATTTTGTTTTAAATACCAATAACCGATTTTCTCTGCAATGAAATCTGTTTTCAAGATGTATCTTATTTAATTTGATAGAGCCAGGGAAGTCTGCTTTCATGTGACACAATAACTCAAAAACTTAAATAGTCAAATGGATACAATTTAGTACAGAGTTTTATCATTAGAATTGTGGATCCATATCAATTTTTTTTATTTCAAAAATATATATGCAAATGATTAATCTGATTTAAATTTCTCATTTGCATTTTTATGTCCAAAATATATAATTTTATGGTCCTTTAATTTTCTTAAAATGTTCCTTGAAAAATCTTTGATTTTTTTTTCAATAAGGGTGGGAACTTTGTAATAGCATGTTGACCAGTTCTGAATAAATTTTATGGCTTTGTTGAAGTTTTTATTTAAAGTGTTTTATTGATGGATGGTTGATTTATTTCAGTGATTTGAGTGATGCATATATTTTTTTATTATTTGTTCATGCTAAATATTTTGTTAAACAGGGGTTGAACCTGCGAGTGGAGCATACTCATTGCTTCAGTGACCACGGTGTTGGTGGCCATTATCATGAGGATACTACTCCTGAGGACGTTGAATATGAAGGTTATTTCAATCTTGCTGAAACTTTGTACAGAATTGATCAACCGTATGAAGTCTTTGATTTTGGGAAAGATTGAATCTCCTCTTTGAAAAATCTTGAATGAAAAATTTATTGTTAAAATCTAATAATTTTAACTTGTTTGAAAGAAGCCATTTTTGTGAGAAAATGCTTATTATATCGAAGTATTTTCCTTTGACACAGTATTACAATTGAAAGGAGAATGAGAAACCAGCAGTTGCTTTCAATTTTTATCTTCATATTAAGAGGCATATTTTTGTAATGAAATTTTTTGTGTTAATTTGAAGAAAATCATGTTACTAAAATTGGATGCTGCATTATATTTATAAAATTTAATATTTTTATACATTGTTATTTTTTTAAAAGAATATATGAATAAAGTTTTTTGAATAAAAAATCTGTTAATGAGATTTCAGAAAATTAATTTATTTTCGTAACCTATCATGTTATTTGTTTATTTTACATATTCTTTCTTCAATACTAATTTTAAAGTTTCCATTGTTTTCAACGTCCAAACCATACAATTGATAAGATAATTTCATTGATTTAAATTTCTAGGTTTGCTCACAGTATTTTTTAAAAGGCAATGCTTCATTAGCTTTGGACGTTATTATGTAACAGATTGTTTTTTTATTGTTTTAAATTCCCACACCATTTATTCTAGCTGTAGAAGTATAGAATTTTGAACCATACATATGCCCTAATAACTTAGACAAATTTGCTGCTGGAAGATCATATTGCAGTTATTAACACATTGACTGCCACAACACTCATATTCAGGTGACTTGGATATTCGACCTTCTATATAATTAGTTCAAGGGTTCCCAACTTTTCTTCCTTCACGTACACACTTCTGTCATATCCTCACCACCACCAACCATCTGTCTATGCAAAGACGTTTTCATCAATAATGTCAAGGTCTTAGGTTAACTTTAGAGTAAAATGTCTCGAGTTAATATTTGCTGGGCTTACTTTTTTATTTTACATTTTACAACATTATTATAGTAGTATTAGTTAGACGCAGTGGCAAATCCAGGAGGATATCGTGCTGCAGCCCCCCCAGAGCTAAGTCAGAATTCTTGATTTTATTTAAAATCATTACAACTGTTTGCTCTTAACTTCTTTTTTTTAAAAAAATAATAAAACATGACAATATTGCTTTCTGGTTTGACAGGTTCGGAAATTTTCCTACTTTTCTAGTCATTCCAGTTGAAGCGTTGACACGGTCGAAGACATTTTTTGGGCGCTAGTTATTTCATCATATTTTTTTATTAAATTATCGAAAGTATTGTATTGTTTTTATGATTCTTATTGTCAGGTGAGTAAAGTTAAAGTGTTTTGGTTTACATAAGCCTTAAGGTTTGACATTCGTCATGGTTATACAATATTTTTATGACTTCCGCCCCCCCCCCCCCCGACCCAAATCCTGGATTCACTACGGTTTAGGTGCCAAAACAAAATTAAATCAGTATTGTAATAATTTCGCATTAACCTATAAGGATGGTTAAAAATTACATTCAGTAATAATCAAATTTTCAATTGGTACAGTTATTAAATAGTGAGCATTAACTTTGGGTAACAAAATTCTGTTACTTTTTAAATTCCTTTTTTTTCTGTTGTTGTTTCTACCATTACCAACTTTGAGTTCGCGTACCCCCAACTAGTCCTTTACGTACCCCAGGTTGGGAACCTCTGAATTAAATTATCTCTTCTCCGCTATCTCTTAATTACAGTAAAGAAGGGACATCTAATTAGATACTATGTAATCACAGGCGTGAGTTAAAGTGTGTGGTTGACAGCCAAGGTGTTGAATAGAGAGTTGATCGTCCAAAAGGATGTCAGGTGTTAAAAAAAAAATCACTGAAGTATTTTTTCAGCCACCAAGGAGTTCTTTCAGAATTTAAGGTTAAAGAATTTTTTTATTATGGTTTTATGGAAAAATTCTATTTTCATAATTACCAAATTTAAGAAAAACAGGAATTTTTAAAACACTTTTGACTGCTCATCTTATGGCCATCATCATCATCAAAAGCACTTGTTTTTTTCTTTTTCCACAAAAAATATATTAGTTTTGTTAATTTAAATTTATTAGTTACTTCACACAATTTTATTATTATTCCTAAATGTATTTATCTGTAAAGAGCAAGTGGAAGGGTGAGTGTCACCCATGGAACTTTAGCTAAGTTATTGAGAGTTCATAGACAAAAGGGTAAAATTTAATGTCTAATGAAGTTTTGTTTCCAAATGCAAAATTCATTATAAATTTAAAATTAACTCAAATGTTTTGAACAGCATATTTAAAATTTCAATATTTTTATTACATTAACTATTTCAAAGCTCAAAATAATTAAAAATTAAATATGGTTATGAATTATTTCTTTGATGGATATATGTTAAATGATAAGCTTTTCTTGTGCATTTTTAAACTTGTGTAATATAAAGGATTAATAATTGCTAATTTACAAGAAAAAATTATAGTTCTCAGGGAACATTAAATCATTCACTTTGAAAAAAGTGTCATATTGTGATTTTTTTTTTTTGCTTGGAAGACTTCATATGAATTATATACTTCATATGAATCAAGACAATGTCAGGTCATTGTGGTAAGACCCCTGACATCAGGGCCACAGGGTTCAAAACCTAATTCTACTGAAGATCTGCTGTGTATGTGGGTCTGTTGCATGCTAAATCATACGTAATGGGCCAAACGTCCCATTATGTATGATTTAGCATGTGTAGTTTTTCCGTCCAGTTGCAGAGAAGCAACAGATTAAATGTAAGAGTTGAGCAGGTGTCTCTCATTGTTCGTGGTTTATGTTTAATTGAAGACAATGACAAAAATCATCTTTGGATAAAAATCTAATAACTTATTTTACTTTAAATATTTAATCATTTTCTTCAAACTGGGTGGCCTAGTGCAGGGGTAGGGAACCTGTGGCCTTAAGGCCCCATTCAGCCTTTTTGAGTTTTTTATGCGGCCTTGCCTGTTATTTACAATTTACATTGAAATAATATACTTGTTTATAATGTAATAATTATAGAACAATAACCTTTAAGATTCTGCTCATGCGGCCTTTTGGCCAGCCGCTAAAATTTAATGAGGCCCTTCAAAGCAAAAAGGTTTCCCAACCCTGGCCTAGTAGTGCAGCCTCAGCTTCAGAGCTGGAGGGTTCCAGGTTCAAAACTCAATCTCACTAAAGATCTGTGTTTGTAGGCCTGGTGCACATTAAATTTGATGTTGTGGTTTAAACGTCTTCCTCCTGGTATGGTGTGGAAGTTTGGAGAGAGGAGTGCCATATCAGCTGTCATCCTAGCCATCTGACCACAGATCAAAATCCATGAGGTCCATTGCAAAATAGCCCTTGTGTTGCTTTGCAACAGGACGTTAATATAACAAATCTGAACTAAGGCAAGACAATGTTACAATTTCATTTTCAATATATATCGCTGAAGAGAACAGTCAGTGCAATGCAGCTACCACCCTGTTACCTTATGGGAAATAGGCAAACTTTGCTTCTCCTGTAAAATTCTTGTTTTTCTTATTGTGGCAGTCTTCTTCCATGTAAATTATATGCCTTGACGAATTCTGAGATGCATGGCATGACGTGCAATTTATGTTTAGCAGATTTTTTCGTTCTTTTAAAACATATTATTTTACTGAATTTCATGCATGAGCAAGTGTGTGCACTCTTACTGCAACTACTTCAGGAATGCATGCAGATATATATATTTTTCAAGAAATGTGTAATCATATATCACTTGGAAAATGAAAGAATCTCCCAATGCTACCTTTATTTTAGTTATTGTTTTTTATTACTTTTTTATTGTAACTTTTATTTGACAGATAATGTTTGAAATTACCGATTTTGCTTTTTCAGTGAGTTTTTGATGAGCTTTGCAGTATGGTTCAAATTACAACTGTTTAATTATTCAATTTCTTAGTAACAGTTTTTTATTGCATAAAATTAGTTGAAACCTTCAGAGAATTGTAAATAATTCTTTAGTTTGAATTTATAGCACCAAAGTTGATGAAGTATAAGCCGTTTACTGAACCATAATCACATCCTATTCTGAAGAAGCATATAGATTTTTTTTAGGTTTTATGGATTAAATAAATTATTTTAAACTTGACCATCTCAAAATCTGATGAAGTTTTACCACGTAATGCAGAATAAACTTTTTTCTTTAAGTTACTGAATTATCTATTGAAGCATCCACATGCTGATGTTTGTGCTTTGACAGCTCTCATTTGCATATGAACGAATACTTTCATATTGTGGACAAAATCCGAATCGGCTTTCGAGTTTCCAAACTCACTTTGAAAGCAAATTCCATTGAAGAACCACCATGTAGGCAGGCCTGCTGCATGTTAAATCTGTCATGGTCCTCCCGCTGGTATGGTGCGGAAATTTGGAGAGGGAGGTCATCCGACTGCAGTTCAAAATTATGGGATCCATTCCAAAATAGCCATTGTGTTGCTTTAACTCTTTAATCCTGAGGCGACTTTTTTCTTCTAACTCCTTTAAAACCAGGACTTTTTGGGAGGAAACATGAATTAGACTCTCCCAACCAGGGTGGTCATTTCCCCACCCCCTGCTATAGCCCTTAAAATGCACGGAAATGGGCTGTGGTTGGCAAGGATAATTGGACCCCCCCCCCTACCATGCTTATCTCCTAAGCAATCTCAGAACCTCCCCTCAAACATCTCCAACTGACCTTCGTCGTTATTAAGGGGGAATTTTTAGACAGCCCGAGACCGTTGCTCTCGGTACGAGAGGGTTAAAGTTGGATGTAAATATAACTAAACCTGGGCAATCTTTCATAGCACTCAACCAGTTTCGAGCCTCCACAGAATGCGCACCAGTGTGACTGTATATCGAGATCTTCCAATCGTAAAACAGAAATTGTTAATAGGCCACCATTGCCTCTGCCAAGAAATCTTTAAAAAATCTTTCATAATCATAAGAGTTGTGCTTCTCTACTAAGCTCCATTACAAAGGTAGAAATGAATATACTTTTGACTCCTCTTAAAATGGGAATCAAACTACAATGCAGTACGAGTCTTGTTTTGTATAGTCGAGTGTTATGTCAAGATGCATCTGATGAAGGGATTTCATGCAATTTTCAGTATAGTTAAATTCTTTTTGAACCATTCTCATACTGTGGAAAAGTTTATGGCGTTTCATCGGCTGCTTTAATACGAGGAATCTAACGAGATAAGAGTTCCAGCATTTTTTTTTTGAAGGGGGGAGGGCAGGGTGTGTTAACATTGCACTATACGTTTTAAAAAATCTATACAAGAGGGTGCAGAAATTTTTGCTACTATTTGGAAAAGACCTGGATATGTAACAAGTAAATTGAATAATAGATTAGAGTCGAGGGAAACGAATTGATAATGATGCGAATTACTCCCGTGTATATTCGACAAATTCAGCGTTTTTATTGTATGGCTTGCATCTAGTTTAAATGATGCCAATTTAATGAATACAAGTTTTTAGAAAGCAGATTCAAATTTAGGCAAGATAAAAACGTTATTTATGAGCTTTTCTTGTCAACTCCCATGGCTTAAGCTCAGATGAATGGTGTGCCATTTCAGAAACTATTTACGAAGAACTTTGATTTTTGTGTTTGATCGTATACTACCAGAAGATATTAATTTAGCGTTTGTCAAAAGAATACCGATTACTCAAGTTTCCGATTCATCCGAGTTTGTAGCATTTTTAACGGAAGATTTAGCATGCAATTCCCATTCGATTTATTGCTAAAATTATCCATTTAGAAGCTTATCACTCGAATTTCACGAACCCGTATTCATTTCTTCTACCAGAAAGGCTTGCTTTAAAATATCGATACTATCCAAGACATTTTCTTCAGATAGGAAACTGGTGTACTACTTTTTCGGAAAGTTTTCAGGCCAGTGATTAATTGGAGAATTATATAGACTACATTTTCAAACCTACAAAGCCGTTTTATTATGTAGATATTAAAGAATTTGAATTGAAGTTATTGGTTATTATTTTTGTAAAGTTATTACTAATTGGTGTGGAGGAAGACTACCCAATTAGCGAGATGTTCAAGACCTTCCGAAACTCATCGAAGTGACCAATTGTTCAAAATTCGCCCTACTTTTGAAAGTTCTCATTTTGCTAATGTTGGTTCAAGAATATAGAAATTGTCAACCCCTTTCCGTTATTTAGCGTCACTCCTACACATAAAATTTGCATCAGCTACAAGGGGAACAATTTATTCAGCTACTGTACAATGAATCTATTGTGTCATTGCAAGTGAGGAATATTCACTCTTCCCACTTCAAGAATTCTTACATATTCCCATTTTAGGAAAGTTGAATAAAATGAGTTCGCCGCGTCGTATTTTAGAGGCCAATGGATTGTCCAACTTTCAGCAGTTAGGAAATAATCGCTGGGCGTACTAACCGTTTCAATACCAGACAGCACGATCGCGCTTCTACTGTTATTTATCCAACATTACCAGCTACTCATGCAGTCGACTGACGACACAGGATTTCGTCCATGCACGTCTTTTTACATGTAGTGCCATTGCGCTAATTGGCACTTTTCGACCAGACCTTTGATAAAGCTCGTAGCACTCCAGCGGTTAGTCAGCGCACATGTATAAGAATTTTCTCGGCAATTCTTATGTATAAAATTAAATAGGTCCTCAAGGATTTGAAAGATCCGATTGTACGAGATGAAACTCGGGCAAATAAGCGTAGCGCAAGCTGTAAAAAAAGCGTGAGAATTTGAAAGATTGTTTCATATCTCGATTACATTAACATCCGTTTTGAAGCAACACGAGAGCCATGTTGGTTCAGATCTCACTTTTGAACCTTGATCCGATTTCCAGAACAACCGAGCCGGCACCCCCTTACCAAATTTCCATGTCTCGCCTGCGGGCGGCCTTTTGACCCTCGATGGAAGATTTAATGCGCACCAAATCCATATGCACAGGCGAATCTTGGAACCGATTTCGAACCTGGCACCCTCTTGTTCCGAAGTCAAGACCTTACTACCAGGTGACCGCGGACCCAAGCAAGATTTCACATTTGATTACATACTGTGCGTAGAAAATCATCGTTGAACTATTCGACGTTTATCTCTTAGCATGCATTAAGGGTCAAGTCAAATGACGTTACGAGCACCTGACGAACGTAAAACTGCGCATTTCATCCAACTGCATGCCTTGAGCCTTTTCTGTAGGATGTGCTAATGGATTTAAAGTTAAATCGATTAAAAGTGAGCATGAATGCACTGTATTACGTCACCTCGTTAATTGCAAAGAAGCAAGTATATATGCAAATATCATGGCGCAAGATCTACTTTTGCATTAATTGCGCCGGAACTTTGATTGCAAAGAAAAAAGTTGCACTCAACGAGTCAATTTATAGCAAGAACATTTTATTTCAAAAGAAACGACTTTAAAAATAGCTTACGAAGTTAGCCCAAACATTAAATGCGTTACAACCGAAGCCTTATTGTACCATTCAAACCAGTTAGTATATTAAGGGCTCTCTTCCGAGTCTTTAGGTTCATTTGTTGGGCGTGAGGAAGCTTCCGGTGTTACTTCAGAAGTCTGACGCATTTTCTCATCTTCAAGAGATCTTTCCATTTCTGGAGTGGTGGACCGAGTAGACTCTTTCGATTTAGAATCAACTGGATGGGCTTTAGAATCGGGAGTGGACGACCGAGATTTCTGTAGGTGCTCGTCTGAGGATGGCAATTGAAGTGGCCTCTCCCCGGAAATTCTGCGAGCCTCAGCGGAGTCTCTTCCAATACTTGCCTCCTTCTCCTTGTTTTCCTTCGATCCTAGGAACAGAACAAAAAGGTCAAGATAGTACGAATTTCCTCGGCTTAAATTTGACGAGACGAATAAGTTTGCTCGATTATGTACTGCGCATCGAAATCGACAGCTTAAAGAGTTTATTTTGGATTCGATTTATACGGATCAGTTTCCAGATTTGAAGCAACACGGCCATTTTGGAGCGGGCCTCACGATTTTTAACAGGTGCAACACTTTGCGAACCTCCACACCTAAGTGTACGCATTGAACCAGCGACGACAGATTAGTGTGCATCAGGCCTACATACAATCGATGGATTTTATGTCTGATAAACTTTATCCTCCAATCCCGATACCTTACCGACCCTAAATGATTTACTAGCAATGCAATACTGCCGTTTGTATCAAGTTTTAAAGGACGACATGAAATTCAGTTGGGTAAAGCACAAGTCGGTTAACACAACTCTACATAACAATTCAAATATAGTCAAGCTAAAGTTGCCAATCAATTCTTTGCACTCGGAAAATTAGATGCACAATTTACCGAAAACCAGGGCATATGATCAAATTGATTATTTTCCAAAAATTAATCTGCGCCTTTACAACCAAGGAGGCATTTTTTTAACTATCGAAATCTAAAGACGTCAATGATGCATAGTATAGTACAATGCCCAAAAGGCAACATCCGAGTGAAAAGTGTTGAAGAGCAGTAGATAGCCCCGATTCAATACGATACCATTGTATATTTAATATCGGAGCGAGCCTTAAATTCAAAGCCGGTTTGTTTGGAATGCAAGTAAATTCGATTCGATAAAATCGAAAGCAAGTGTCGAATTCAACTGAACCTAGTTTCCTCCCGACTCCCCCCCCCCCCCAACAAATATCTAGTGTTGACTTTATACTCGTTTCCAGAGCCCAAAACATGGCATGAAGGCCCGCTTCATAGTTTATCCGAATTAGTATAACAGCCAAAGGCTTAGAACTTTAGATCTGAAGGAAATAAAAAGGGCAGATCAGATAAATCTGATCAATTTTAAGTCGGTTGTTACGGAAGAAACCGAACTGCAGAACATCTTCCTCATTATCGGAACTTCTTCGCCATACCAACACGAGAACATACCCTTTGGTGAACTTGCTCCAGGTTACACGAGACTTGGGTGGGAATCGCAAAATAGAACAGCGTAGAAATTGCCGAACCCGAAGTGAGAATTCGACCGTCACATTTCCGATGGCCATTTAAATTGAATGAGAGTCGATTTCGGGAACTAGTTTTGGCGAAGTTGCGACAAAGTTGTTAACGCGCATCACTGTTTTCTGCCGTTCTATGCACAATTACGCGCCGCGGCAGAAGCCATAAAAAGACCTAAACTTCTACATAAGCGAAAGCTACGCATAAAACCGAACACACCATTATGTTCTCTTTTCGTGACTGTCAAGTCGGGATGAACCTTTATTCTTTCAAGACCGACTTTTTAAACTTCGTCAATCTCGAAAGATCACATTGAAATGATTTTTCGAATTAACTGCAGGCGATCTCCAATTGCACGTACAAGGAGTTGCAATACCAGTTTTGTAGAAAGTTAGACATCCACACAAAATTTTATTCATGTTGCAATAGTAGAGGTTTCCGTTCTGTTAGCACGTTGGCTGCCGTTCTGAATAGCCTCAATTCTCCAATATTATCCAATAATATGTCCCTTCTCTGCTATAGAAGAGAAATAGCAGAAAAGCCAGTCGCCTAATTAGGTGTTCCGAATCTCGGGAACTAGTCATAGCAGTGAAAGTGTTAATCGACAACACCATACGGTAGCCCTTAGACTTCCATTTTCAGTGCCAAGCTCTAATAATTTTCGTCTCTTCTACACAAATGGTAGAATTATCAGTTCTTGCTATCGGTTACCTTCACTCGAGTCGTAGCAGATTAATTAAAAACCCAGTGTCATCCAGCTTCAGTACATATTAAGGGTAGTTTTATATACCGCTCTTTACAGCGATAACAAGCAATTATGGCAGCCATTCTGTAAAAGGCTTATTTCACTCAAATAAAAAGTTACAGAAGTAAGAACTATTTTGGCATTGTCAGAGTATACTCAAGCCACATCAATAGAAAACGGGGGGGGGAGGGGGCTACCTTAAATGCTCATTACCATCAAGTTGTGTGCCAAATTCCGTGAAATTCATTCAAGAAGTATGGCGCGGGAAGTCGAACGACAATACGCAATTTCTATGCACACAAAACGGAAAATTCGCCCTTAAAGAGAAGATTAGGCAAAATCAAACTTTTGAATTTACGTTTAATGTACGAGAATCGGTATATGTATCCATTAAACTAAAGCCTAGAATTGTAAGATCAACTTTCATATGCCAACATTCAATGTTTTTAAATCCGCCATCTTTATCATTTGTACACTGCAAATCAACATTTCGAAATGCTTTTCTCGTTCATCAAAATAGATTTACGTTTGTATTCATTTTTACAACGATATTCATAAAATGTAGTTTAGTCTCATCAATAATACACTGAATTAGAGTAATTACATATTTGGGCAAATAGAATTAACTTACGGTCAACGATGGCTTCGCAAGGAAAAACCAGACTGTAGACGATTATGAATATAGACTTCAAGAACACCAGGTAGATTGAGAGTCCCCAAGTAGCTATACAGCAAGTGCAGTCAAAGACAGTCACAAGAATGCTCTCCACGACCTTCCATTTAGGATCTTCGTAGAATTTTGGAAGCAAGTTACCGTCTCTCTGCAGAAAACACAAGCATGGATAAAAAAAAAAAAGGATTATTTCACAATTGAAAAATCCTATTAGCACAAGATGCTCTACAATGGTCATACGACATCTTTACGATGTTCAGAATATAGTGGCTACAACGTGGAGATATCGTGAAATATCTTGTGCCAACAGGGAAAGTTTCTGCATGTCATTATTTACCATTATGTCAGATTCTCAAAGCACAAGTCACTTTTCTTAGGATTAAAAGAGCGTTAGCAAAACAATTTCCTTCCGAGACTAAATGTCATCAACGCATGCCTAGATGTCAGTTTAAAATTTTGGTTCATTTCTGGTCCCGCTGATGAGAATTCACACGTACAAGAGTTATTTCACGAATTTAAATGCATTTTAAAGACTTCTGAATTCAGTCTTTAAAACTTCGTTCGGTATAGAGTCTTAAAGACTTATAATCGTAATTGTTTTTATAGTAGCAAATTGGTGGAGTCGTCATTGTCTGAAATTTTCATTGTCGCATGTCTATGGGGTTGTTCCGATTTAATGCTTCAACACTAGTCGCATCGAAATATTCCTATATTGTTTTACCTTTTATTACAAATGCAAGAAATTTGAGATGTAAAAGGATAAGCATTTTACAAAGAAATTTTGTTCGTAATATATTTAAAGCTGCGATTTTATTTAGTGAACTTTGCAAATAGATGTAGCATGCTCGACTCTCAGGTCTTAATAAATCGTTTCGAGTTTCATTTCCAAAAAGATACTTTTTATACATTAATGATATTGGTTTAAATATCGCTACATTGCAGTAATAGATTCAATAAGAGAAGATATTTAATTCAGTAGACAAGATCAATCAAGGAAATCGAACAGGAAGAAATTTTGATCTTCTGGAACGAGCACACAAATTTCGAAAATTTTTCTTTAAAGCCGAAAATGAGAAACTATGCTACTTACATCAAGGTATGTCTCCATTTTGATGAGTAAACTTAAACCTTCAAAGCACGAAAAACACCTAGAAACTGATAATTCCCAATAAAATATGTTTAAGTACTTAAGAGTTTCGTGGCTTATGACGTCAATCCATTTTAAATTATAATCTTCATCTTCTTGAGTCAACGTTGCAATGGATATTCATTGATTCATTGACACCCACAGTGATATGGTAGTAGAGTTTCGACTTCGGTACCAGAGGATCGTGGGTTCGAGGCCCGATTCCACTTAAAATCTCCCGCTGTTTTTGTTGGTTTGAAATAACAATAGCAAAAAATAAACTTAAAACCTATTTTTTCGTATGTATTCTTTCGTGCTTTTAAGAAACCAAGAGAAGATTTGAGATTGTTAGAACACAAATGAACCGCTTGGTTTTAAAAGGGAACGTCTGCAGTCTTAGCCGAAATTATGGATGAGTTTTCTGTTTTGTTTATTACATTAAAATGCCTTAACTACCTATTTCCGGTGTAATGATGAGTCAACGGAATCTTCAAAGCTGAAATCCAAAAGTAATGCTAATAAAGTCAAGGTTTTTAATGTGAGTAAAACTAATCTAATGTAATGTAAACAAAACAGAAAACTCGTCCTTTATTAATTTTCATTTTTAATTTGAAGGTAGATACATCATTTGGTGTAAAAGCGGGACTTCTACCATTCACAGCCAGGCTGTAGTAAAACATCAAAGTTTCTGTATGATGTTAGAAAGGGGATTTCTCTACAGAAGACTTCTTTTTAACATCAATTTTACTGTTCTCTGCTGGATGTGAGAAGTCCCCGTTTAAAATCAAGCGATTTAAATATAAGCTGTTATAATTCTAGTTTTCAAATCCAGATCTTCTAACAGTCTCTTGCTAACTGATCGCGATGGACAAGTCGCAGCCTCAAATTTGACATAAGAGAGTTGAAGATTCAGGATTCAATACTACCAAAGACCCGCTACGTATGTGAAACCTGGTTCATGTTGAAGCCGTTGTGGATCAAATGCCCTCCCACTTGTGTGATGTGGAAGGGGTCTATTCTGGTACCTCCGGTTGGGTTGGGAGATGTCACTTTTCTCGTTGTTAACATGCGAAAAAAGTGACGTCTCCCAACCCAACCGGGGGTACCAGAATAGACCCGTAAGATTCAAGATTATGAGGTGCGACCGCGATAGCAGAAGATTCGTGGAGCTTCGAAACAACATGTTAATCTTTCTAAACTAGTCTTGCTAACCGCCATTCCATTTTGTTATGTTTATACCAATAACTTCACATAGAGCATAAAGGGCTGATTTTTAAAAATTTCATTAAAAGATGAGTAGTTAGATATTATGCAATTATATAAAAATATAAAGAAATATTTTTCTGATTTTTTTCTATTCTGTCTGGAAATATACTTGCTTTAAATAATAGTATATTGTAAGGTGCAGCATTCTGCAGCCGTTGCGAGGAGCAGCAGTTATAAATTATTTCTACTGTTGTGACCAAAATTCGGTTGCAGGTTGAATTCCTATTTGTTCTGAGGTAAGATTTTCGAAAATATAACTACATAACGCAATGATGGATTTGTTTATATAGAATAAACTGCCGAGAATATATTTTAACAGATCTACATCTGAAACATTTATTTATTGTATATTTTATTATTATTATTATGCTGTATTTAATTTAATTGTTTACAAATTACTCATAGAAGTGCAGAGAAATTGCATAGTGATATGAGAAACATTTTAAAAGGTGTTTGTTTTTGTTTTCTCCAAAAAGTTTATATGAATTTTGAATAACTATTAAAAGAAGAATTAATAAAAGGCATCTACATTTAATTACTCTAATTAGTTAATTCAAATGTAGAATTTTGTCAATTATCGAAAGTGTGGCCAATATTGAGAAAGCTCTGCTGATAACGCTGACCGATGGAATTGCAAATGTCACTGACCTTATCGGACCATATTTTGGTTCAATCTCTTTCAATAGTTGATTATAGATAGTCTTAAATGATAGGGGTTGTTTCAGGGGGTCCTCGCAAAAAGAAATTCATCAGGAGTGAGACCCGATTAGTGCGGAAGAATTCATTGCTCCCTCTTCATTCTAACCATGTGTTCAGCAGGATTTCATCAAGAATGAAATTTCACATTGCAAATAAATACATTAATATTAAAAAATTTGAGTTACGAAAATTTGATGTATGCTATTCATTGTTTATACACACATTTTTTGGACGCCCCGTACAGATGCTTCTCTTTGAGACAGAAACCCGATATTGAATAGTATCTTTTAAGAATTATTTAATCAATTCTCAATTTTGTAAATTGTTGAAATAAAATTTTCATATGTTTATGCTTATTGACGTTTCCGTTTTCGTAAAGCAAGTTTCGAAGGGTTTTGGGAAAACGAATTTCAACTGTCATAAATACGTATTTTCTTATTTTGTCTTAGTGTCTCATTTTCAATTTCATGATTTCATTATTTAATTTGAAATCCAAACGATTTTGCGATGGAATAGCAAAACTAGCCAATTAGTCTTAGCCTGATAGTTAATCATCCTATTTTTGGATCGTATTCTTTTTATTTGAATGCCATTTTTTGAACTGTATTCAGTGCAGTGTCTGTAATCCTCAAAATAGTATTAGAATAATATTTGCCATTTAATAGAAGGGAATTTTATAATATCACTAGAAAGAAACAGAGTTCGAATTGACGAGTCAAGTTTTAAGGTTACACGGAGTTTAACTAAGCTCAACTTATGAAATTTGATTTTATCCTTTAACCCCTTAACATATAAGGACGTCTTCGACACGTGCATCGAATTACAGAATTTTTGCTATTTAAATCCGTATTTAAGTGAATTTAATAATTTTAAATACAGAAATCACCTGAATACTCTTGAATATCTCAAATACCCTTTGTCATCTTAAATAGATTGAAATAATGAAAAATATCCCAAATGCGTGGTGGCATCTAATTAAGAGGTTAAATAAAATCGTATGGAAAGGGATTAATGATTCATTTTCTGTTTCAATAAAAAAAAAATTACCTAGAAATTCTTTTCTACTACGCATGCAATAAATATGCAATAACAATTTTTGCAGTTTCTGCAAATTTTGGAGTGTGAAAAATACGACACAGGAGACTTATTTTTCTTTGGACGTATATGCTCCAATTGTTTTCGAAAAGTACAACATTAGCCTTACTTTAGATGAGGATTATTTTAAGGATACGACATTAGGATTAACTTTATTAATTTCAAAAAACATTAGGATGATTTAAAGAGACAATTTACGATTACTTAATCCTTTGCACTCTTGTGTCGAGTCGGACTCGACATTCTGAATGATGAATCTTGCACATTCTTGTTGGATAACGCTTTTTATAAAATCCATATAATAGCAAAAATGCAGATTAAATTTTAGGAGTTGAAACAAATTAAAAATATTCTTCAGCTTCCTAGAGCGCTAAGTCAATCCTTACACTCACACTTGTATAATTATGCATCTTTCTTTTGGAGTGCAAAGGGTTAAGACTACAGAATTAAGATACACTCACTTTAAGGATAAGTTCTTTTATCAGAGATCGGCAAATAAAGTGGTTTATGCCATTTCAAGTGTTTCGTTGAGTAATGCCAATATAAAAGCTCGATAATTTAAAAACAATAAAACTTCAATATCCAATTCCTTTATTGGTTATCTTTTTTTTCTTTTTTTTGGCTCAATATGCATTGCAGAAGTCTGAAATAAAGTTATATAATCCAATTTAGTAATGGAAATGCAAAATTTAAGTCCAGGTGAAAGCAGCAATTAAGTCGCTAGAAATAAGTCTCTAAAAGAGAATTTCCCCCCTTTTTATAACAGAACGATATAAAACGTACTGAGTGTTTATCAACTGATCCCAACCTTTTTTTTTAATTTAGGAATTTGAAATAGTGATTCCGTTGCCACTTTGAATCCAAAAATGTCATCAGATTCTATATTGCTTGAGCAATCCAAAGTGGAGGGAAGTTCCACACTCTCTGAAGCAAAAGCAACGAAACGGCAGCATAACAGCGAAATAAGAAGGCTTCCTTCTGGAGCAGAGGACGATTCGAAAAAGCGAGGAAATTCTCCACTTCCCGAAACTAGACCAGCTAAGCGTCAAAAGAACAGTATAATCAAGAACTACACTTCTGTAACAGGAAATGATTCCTTGAGTATTACCCCAAATGAGCTGGAATTCGAAATAAAAAAGGCCAGATTCGAGATTTTCAACCATTTTATGAATATGAAAATAAAAACGGACAACGACGATAAGGTGATGACTAAGGAAATGAAAATATGGACCCGGGGAGGTTTTGCTAACATCAGTGCCGGGAAAAGTCCCCAAAACGAGTTTTTCATCAAGAGTTTGATCAATAACTTCGAAGAAATAATCGGAAACATTGGGCAGGAATCAAAAAAAGATGTGAATCATACTATGGATGACATCCGGAAAATCCTTGTTAAACTTGTCATTCGAATCGAGCGGGGTTTTAGACCGAGACCTTATATAGATGCTGTCAAAGTTGCAAGAAGAGATGCCGTAAATTTCCTGTGGATAGGCTTGTGGAGCCTTGCTGTTGTGCTTATCGGCGTTTTTCCCGATTATCCACACAAATTTTTCGAATCTGCAGTAGCCTTCTATCAGTCGACTATTCTGATATTCTTCCTTTTTGGTATGCTGTATTTTTATAATCCTTCAAGTAAATAATGTTCATGTTCAACCACTAAATTTGTGTGCTATGTCGGATTTTGAATAATTTTAACTGCCTTTTTATTGCACATTAAACTTGGTTTATTTTGAAAGCAATTAAAATTTGTATTCTTTTGAATGTGTTTCCACATTATGTCATCGAATTGAGACCATCGTAAAAATATTTTGCTATGTTTTTAATATTTAAAGTTTACGAATAATGTGATCACATTTCATGCAAACGGACATCTACGTTGCATTACAATAAATATAAACAGTATGTAGCAACACTGATTTTAAACTTCCAGCAGGCACGCCTGCGCAAATTTTACGACATATCGTGCATCGTATTACATAAATATATCGTGCTGTTTTACAAAAATACAGCTTTTATTTGTTATCTGCATTTAGTAGCTTAATAGTAAACAAAGATTTTATAAATAAAAATTGCACTTAAATCTATAAAAGAACGATATAAATATGTAATACGATGCACAATGCCAGTATCTTTCGAAAACGCGCGCCCGCTGGAAGGTTAGCTGTGTGGTTATCGTTACTTTTAATTTGTAGCTCATTTAATTTGTTATAGTGCACGGTATCGAATAGTTTCCTTATTCTATTCATGAAAATCGACCATACCATTAAACATAAATATGAGGAAACCAGTCGGTTTGATGAAGACTAACGGTTAAAAGTTTGTTTTATGTTAGTCTTGAATAGAGTTTTATATAAACATGAGTAAAACTTATTTTAGACAAGGTTGGATAATTTAGTATATCAACTATTTAAAGGGCAATTTTTTTCTAGTCTTGGTATAATAAAATAACTTTGGGATTGAGATTATCCAAGCCAAGACACTTCGTTTAGGTTTGAGATAAGAAAACTAGGCGAAAAATTTGAGGAGCACCCACGCCAACTTTAAAAATTGCTTTTAAGAGGCCACATTAACCAAAAAATGGCCAAAATAACAATTTTCATTTTATTGGCTTATTTCGCTGCTCTTATCGTTCTACTTATTGTATCAAAATTTCAAATTTGTGCTTTTAATATTTCAGAAGTTTAGATTTTTATTTACGATGAAGAATGAAAAACGTGTGCAAATGACAACTTTAAATAGTTTTTTTTCCATGTGGACTTTTCGGCACTTTCATGTTTTCAAAGTGCTAAGGTTTTCCTTCTCAAGATAGAGCCTTTAAATTTTTTGTACACGTTTATCATTATGTATATGATAAAACTGCGCATTCAATAAACATTTAGTTGCTTAGTTTTTTTATATACAAAATCTGAAATGGGGTACTAATAAATTTCCTTATTTTTCACGATATAATTCGGTAAAATATCTATATTTAAGTGAATATTAGATACACCTTAAAATCCATGCACGGTTTTGTGTAATACGTTTCAGTGAATCTACAAATTAAGTTTGAAGCAAAAATATTCGTATTTGAAAAAATAGTGGAGATTTAAAAAAAATTGAATTTTTCTTTAAAAATTTTAATTTCAATTAAATAAGCAGATCAAAATGGATTTTTTCTCTTCAAGATGACTTTGTGATTGTTAAGTCTCAATACTATCAAAACTTTTTCAATTATACTTCAAATAAAAAAAATGTTGAGAAGGTAATGTGTCCCCTTAAAAAATTGATGAATTTGGTGGTAAGTATTCTTAACACGGCCTTAGCAAGGGTTAAAGTGAAAGGATAACTTTGGATTAATTTAAACGAGGTGTAAGTTGATATTTTACTTATGTAACTCACAAACCCTAAATCTCGCTTGTCTAAAAATGTAAATAATAACGTGTAAATGCTTTTCTCATATGTTCTAATAATAAATAATTTAGTTTTTATCTATTGTTTCTCCTCCTTTATCTTTGGTGCCTTTTCCCCTAGAGTGCCCATAAGAGAACAGATTTTGTATAATTTATGTTGCCTTCGGCAGAGATGAATAATATTTCCTATAATTATGGTTGCTCAAGCCGGAAATATTTCCCCTGCAACCGTATTTCTACATATATGCATCAGAATATGGCAATTTTTATAGAACATCGAACCGGCATTTTACTGACAATTTTTTGAGACTATTCATGGTAATAAAGTTTGAAAACTAGGGCGTTCCCTTCCTCGCTTCACCCTTTAACCTTTGTGGTTTGTTCATGATCAACACGATATTGGAAGTTAGCATTTTCATTGTACCAATGCCACCAGCTAATTCAGATTTCATCAAAACACATTAAACAATTTTGCTGGGAAGATGGTTAACAGCTGTTCAAAACTTAATTGTTAAGCTTCGTCATTTCTTGTAGGCCGCTATAGCCTGTAGGTAAGGCTTAGGCTTCGGAACCGGAGGGTTCCAGGCCGAAACCCAATTCCACGAAAGACCTGCCATGCATGTGGGGTTGTGCATCGCATCGACGCATGACATCGAGAGTCAAACGTCCTCTTGCTGGCGTAGCGTGGAAATTTGGAGAGGAGAATGCCTGCTCGGGTGTTGTACTCATCACCTGAACACGATTCAAAACTAGGAGGTGAATTCTATGATAGCCCTCATGCTGTTTTCAAATGGAACTTTAACATAACTAAATAAGGTACAAGCAATGACATTTAAAAAAAAAAATGTTTTTAAAGTCATCTGGAATAGTCCGAGAAAACATTTTTTTTTTTGAAATTAAAAAAAAATCATGCCATATTCTACGTTTTGCTGTCTTGGGATTAGAGTTCAGTATTAAGTTAGTTCATCTGGTATTGGGATATTTCGAGACGGACCTCGTCATTTTGAGCTATAATCAGATTGCTTTTACGACAGCTGAACTAGCAGCATTCTCGAGACGGACCTCGTCATTTTGAGCTATATTCAGATTGCTTTTACGACAGCTGAACTGGCAGCATTCTCGAGACGGACCTCGCCATTTTGAGCTATATTCAGATTGCTTTTACGATAGTTGTACTGGCAGCATTGTCGAAGCTTTCACGCAACAGCAGCTTGAGGATATTGGACCCCCGACGATAAAAGAGCACTAGGTCCAGATTTTTGATAGAAGCGGATTTCAAACTTTAGGTTTTCCAGTTTCCCCAGTCCTATGAGGAACAGGTGTAAATGTAACCTCATTGGACCGGGAATGTGATTGATGGTGACTGCATTTACAGAATATATTCCCGATTGTCAAAAGGTCTTATATACAGGGTGATTTTTTAAAAAAAGCTGACAGTACTCGGAGCCTTGTGTAGCTCGTTCTATCAGCTGAAATGTCACCAAATTTGTTAGGGGGACTAATGACGACATGGAGAAAAGGATTCTGTTATAAAAAAAATTCAGAAAGTCGCAGATAGGTATGTGGTCCTTTAAGGTCGTCAACGTTGGGACCCCACCAAGATAGACCTTAGACTTCAAATAACCCCACAGGAAAAAGTCGCATGAGGTTAGATCCAGGGAGAATGGACATGGAGAATGTTGTTTACAGGATGCAATGTGTGGTCCACGAGAAGGGTGGTCACATTGAATCAAGCTGACAGATTCCTAAACTACACTCTATTCAAAGAATGTTTTTATTGAAATTGTCTCGAGCATATAAAATTACTCCAAGTTTTTCGCATGTAGCAAGTGTCTGTGGTAGCTAATGATTTATCTATTCTGTAACCATTATACTACTCTGTGTAATTATTGTATTAAAGAGATTGATAATTAAAAAAACATATTAATACGAAACACTTGTTTTATGGTTTTATCCCGACGTTTTTACGCCACGGACCCGAACTCCGCCTTTTTAATGTTTTTAAAAAATTTTCTTAGTATTTTTCATAGTTTAGAGTGTTGCGAGAGATTTTCATCCAAGGGCCACGGCGGCCTAATGCTAAGGTCTCGGATACGGGACCGGAGCGTTCCAGGTTCGAAATCCGATTCCACCGAATATCCGTCGTGCATGGGGCCTGGTGCACGCTAAATCATACGTAGGGGGTAAAACGTCCTCCCACTGGTGTGGTGCGGAAGTTTGGAGAGAGAGGTGCCAGCTCAGGTGTCGTCATCTGACTGGTTCAAAATGACGAGGTCCGTCCCAAAATAGCTCTCGTGTTACTTCAGAACGGGGTGTTAATATAACTGAACTAAACTAAACTATTGCAAACGAATCACCAAAAGCGATATTGGCTGTCGGTGTAAATCGCCTATGATTCACAGCTTTTCTTTAATTAAATGACCCCTTCTCTAGTATAGCTAAGAGATAGCAGAGGAGGGGTCATCTAATTATATAGGTGCAAATCTCAGAGGTGGGTCGTGGCAGCGAATGTTTTAACCCTCCGAGTGCCGAATTTGTTTAGATTACTATTTAGATGCAACGTTTGAGAGCATTTTCTAATACTGTTGAACCAAGCGAATTGTTATTTATATGCAGGGCATTATTAGTGTAATATGATTCAATGTCTTAAAAGTACCAATTAAACCCATTAGCTTACAAAAATCGCAGGATGCAGCAGACAATAGATTTACTTCCAACCCGCGGAAATCGCGGGATAAGCAGTCAGAGGGTTAATAACAGAAGTTAGAATTGGACCACA
Source organism: Araneus ventricosus (assembly GCA_013235015.1). NCBI lineage: Eukaryota > Metazoa > Arthropoda > Arachnida > Araneae > Araneidae > Araneus > Araneus ventricosus. Next base: position 14,101 of record BGPR01012877.1, on the reverse strand, counting down.
ATATCAAGCAGACAAATAGATGCGACTTCTAGTATTAAGTATTAAAATATTCGTATTTTTCAAACAGCTTTATTCTATAATACAAGGTAAATTAAGAGAAATAGAGAAAATTGCCTCACCCTTTGTATACAGAGCTGAAGAATATAACCACTTCTTCCCTAGATTTAGGTATAGAAAAAACGGCTCTTTACTACTTCTGTGTGCAGTGAAGTATGCATGTTTGTATCATTTACATTTTTACCTTTCTCAAAAAAATCGTGAATAATTTAAAGATCAATTAATAAGTTACAATTTTGACTTAAGGTAGGAAAGTTTTTTAATGAAGACATTTTATTCGAGCAATTACAATTTTTGGTTAGTTAAATTTAATTAAGTTATTAATCATTAATCAATTGTTTCCCCCGTCTTCCGGCATTCATTTAAATCGATCTGTCAACGTTAGTGTGTGTAGATCAAGTAAGTGTAGATCAGCTTAGGTAAAGTGTAAAAAGAGATAAATTATTTCATACTTTACCTAGTTATTCTATGAAATAACTAGGTATTCTATAGAATAACTAATGATAGATTTTTAAAGTGTAAAATAAACAATCTGAAATTAAAAAACAAGTCCGTTTTTTTATGAATTACACACTGACACACTAATTGCGAATCAATCATAAACGGTTCAAAAATAAAACCGCTATAATACTGTTACAAAACAGTAATGCCGCTTTCTTGCCATATTACTGGTCTATTCTGGTACCCCGGTTGGGTTGGGAGACGTCACTTTCCGCACGTTAACAATGGGAAGAAGTGACGTCTTTCTTATGGTTGGAAAGAGAGATTTGCAAGAATACGTATTGGATGGAAGTCAATGACACACAACCTTGGCGACCGTTTTGGCGACTTTAGCGAAAAAATAAAGGTTCGAGAAAATGCAGGAATTATCTCGCTATCTCTATAAGGAGAAAAGTTATGGTCAAATTCCACTTTAAACGCAGATTCCTTACGTTCAATGAGCTAGCGAAGCTATTAGGTTCCGTCTCCCGCTGCTAGCAAAGCCGTAGGATGTTTTTAAAGTTAAAAAAATTTGACCAGTGCCCACTTTAGATGCCGTAGGCATCGCGAGCACAATTTTCCCTGCTTCATGTGAGTATTTAAAAAACGCATATTCCTTACATTCAATGAGTTAGCGAAGCAACTAGGTTCCGGCTCCCGCTACTAGCGGAGCCGTCGGATGTTTCTTAAAAATAATAATAAAAAAAATTCGACGGGAGTCTGTCTCTGCGAAACGGCCGCTGGGATTGAAGGGCTTAAAAAGGGCTAAAGACTAAAGACTTACAAGTCTAAAGACACAAAGGCTAAAGACTTACTTACCTTACTCAACTGTGACTTTCTGTGACTAAAGTTGTTCTATGTAACTAAAGTAGCCCTTTGTGACTTTGAGCTATGTTCTATGACCATCGGTCGCTGTGACATCATCAAAATTCTTCGTGATTTTCACCAACTTTGCAGCTCGACTGTGACTAAACCGTAATTACAGAGTCTAAAATTATTTTTGCGATCTTCAATGTCGACCTTTCTCTGTTAAATGAAACTAAAACCAACTCTCTATGTTATTTGATTGCAGAGCCATAAGCGTTTAAAAATACCACGAAAAGCGTCATAATTTTTTCCTTTCCCGACACACCATTAGACTACTATGAAGAGACGTTAGTCTACGTCAAAATTGTTAGGTGCCCACTTGAGATGCTGAAAACACACACAAAAAAAAATTTGTCTAACACGTCGGTTATTTCACACTTTAACGATCAGTGGATAGTTATTCTATAAAACCATGACGGGTGCAAATTGCCTCTTCATTCGAGAAATTCTCGTCAAATTTGATGTGTATAAATAGATATATATGCGAGAGAAATGTTTAAAACAAATAAAATAAACATATGTTTTATGACAGGAAATATTTTTTTTATTTACATATTTCTTTATTCAAAAAAACCTCTTGGTAAACAACATACCGTGTAAAGTGTTTTTTGCTGTTTAACAATTTTATTATAATTCAATAACCATAGATTCTTAGCTTATCAAACGTAAGCCAAAAGTTAAAATTTCAAAGGAATTCTTTTTCGAAATTCTAATCGAAACAAAGCACTTCTCTGCTTGTCAAACGCTGCCAAAAAATATTATCAAATTATATCATCACGATTGCAATAAATAATCAGATGCATCGTGGCGTACGAACTACATCACGCGCACGATATACCACTGACGTAATTTACTACTTTCTATTAAAAAGCGGAAATTAATTTGTAACATATGATTAATATAATTTAAAAATTCCTCGGGAACTATTGATCATAGCGAGATAAATTTTATATCAATCGATAGAAAATTTTATTTCACTATTTTAGAGCTATTAAATTTGAAATTAGAACGACAATTACTTTTTAAAATTTAAAATTACTGAAATTTATGTTCTCTAACAATGGAATAATTCTGTTTAAGGTCTCGCAGTGCTGTGACGCGAGTTTTATTATTGGTGACGTCAGAGCGTTATCGAGAGACAGATCTGGGCTATTATATCAGTAATTTACTACAGTTCATTATTATAGTTAATAATTATTAACTTTAATTATTGTTAATAATTATAGTTATATCTTTTAGTATATGTACCAATATATAATATATACGAGGGGGCGCCAAAATTTTAGAATTTCCGTACTTTTTTTATTTTTGAAATATTTTTATATAAACACTTTTAAAAAAGTACAACATTGTGAAAAACTTTTAAAATAACAATTAGACATTTTCGCCGTTTGGATTGTGCATCATCATTACACGAGCGTAGATAAAATTAGGAGATAATATTAGTTGCGACAGATATGTTTATTTCCGTTTTGATGCAAATCACTCACGCGATTTTAGAGTAAAAGATAACAATGAGTTTAACTCAGTTATCTTTTTCTATTTTTTCTTAATGAAAATTTTAAATTATGTATTTTCATTTTCATTTTAAGTTCATAGCAACATTGTACTGCTCTTCACAGGTATGCATTAAAATTCATCTTTGTTTCATTCATAATATTTTTTCAAGAGTTTCAGATATCAGCTAAATATTACTTAAAAAATTGTAATAACTATACATGCATGTCTATCTTTATTGTTAAATTCGATAATTTTTATTGTAGAACAATTTCTCAGGCCTTCATTTTTAACCATACAGTGGATGTGCGTATATCGTGCATCGTATTACATAGCATTATAGATAACTGATATTTTTAATCAATCTTATTAGCGTTTTGATGTTTGTGTGTTTGTTTTTCCTCTTTCTTTTGAAAATATGCTTTTTGGTGTACAGATCTAATTTGTCTTTTGTTTGTGAAATTTCGGGCTAAGAGAAGCTATGTTTGGCGTAATGAAAGCTTCTTACAGAAAAATTTCCCAATTATTATTTTGAATCCATTTCGAATAAAGTCCTTAGCCCTTGAAAAAATGGACTAGAACGGATTCCTTGTTTGCTTTTTGTTTTTTTCGATTACCTCTGAGTTTATCTTTGTTTTTTGCTTTCTTTGTATGATATTGATTTCCATAGTGTTTATATCGTGTTTTACAAAAGTAAATGCAACTATTATTCATGAAATCTGCATTTGTCATATTTATTCTAAACAAAGATTATATAAATAAAAATTGCACTTAAAGTTATTAAAAAACGATATAAGCATGTAATACGATGTACAATATGAATATCTCCTGCATACGCATGAAGGTTAATTATTATTGCTGGTAAAAATTCTTGATACTTTTGAAAGCTTCTGATTTTCGGTTTCAATATTTTCATCGATGATTTGGCATTAAACACAAATATCCATGAATTATTTCAATAAAATTTAATTCTAAGTCTTTAATCCTTTGAATTAGTATAAGATTTTAAGTATCAAAATTTTGATCACAACTGTACGTTTTCTTTTCACTTTCACCATTTTGTGAAAGTTTATGAGAAAGTCTCAAAGAGAAAATTTCCATTTTTAACGTAGGACTACGTTCCTCCCATTGGGGTCTGCAGGAAGGAAATTAATTCACACGCCAAAACTCCACAAAACTTGGTATGGGAGATCCTCTATATCTCCGTAACTACATAAATTAAAAACATAACTAATGTCTTATCTTAGAGATAAAGGGTAACAACAGAAGTTACAAAAAAAAATTGAAAATCAGAATTGTAGTTCAGCGACTGCTGAGTCGCAAAGTTGGGCAAAAATACGCATGAATTGGTGACGCGATCCTCTATATCTCGATAATTACAAACGTTAAAAACACAACTAATGTCTTATTTTAGAGATAAAGCGTAACAACAGAAGTTACAAGAAAAACTTACTTAAACTGAAAAACTTACGAGAAACTTCGAAAAGTAAAAGTGTCACTCGTGTAAAGTAGTCCTACGCCTTTAACATCGGCGAAAGACAGCCTCCCGTCATTTCTTTAATTGATAATGTGAAGCTTATCTAATCTAAAGGTGGGATTATTAAGATTAAACGGAATATGTTTTGGGTTAAAAAAAAGATTAAATAAGATTTATTTTAGATGAAATTTTAACGTTTAAACAAGATGAAATAAAAATTACTGTACTTCTTGTATTTTGTTCCACCCATTAATGGAATTCTTACTTAGCATGATCAAACTAAAATAATTACAATTATTAAATGTTGTGAACAGCATTAGGTAGGATTTGTTTTTATTTGAATTTTTAAGCATTTCTATCAATACGACATTTTCTGGGAAGTTTTAGTGACATAGAAAATCAGAAAAAACATGCTGAGAGCTCCAAACTCAAAAATTACTATAAGCATTACTATCAATACGACATTCTCTGTGAAGTTTTAGTGACATAGAAGATCAGACAAAACCTGCTGAGGGCTCCAAGCTCAAAAATTACTATAAGCATTACTATCAATACGACATTTTCTGGGAAGTTTTAGTGACATAGAAGATCAGACAAATCCTGCTGAGGGCTCCAAGCTCAAAAATTACTATAATCATAACTATCAATACGACATTTTCTGGGAAGTTTTAGTGATATAGAAGATCAGACAAAGCCTGCTGAGGGCTCCAAGCTCAAAAATTCCAAGAAGTTTCTCTGAAAACTTCAGATATTGTCATTTTCGTTTAACTGAATGGTTCTTCTAATTGAAAGAAATTCCATTGACTAATTACCAGAGTTTTATTGGTGAAATTCCATTAGATATTTCAAAACTCGTTTTTTAAATTCATATTTGTGTTCTGATATAAATTCAAAAGTCAAAAAATTCTTTTTAGTTTTTTAAAAATAATTACTAAAAATGCTTAAGCACTTGGGCATAAATATTTATTTCGGCGATTTTTTTAAAGCCGCCTGGCGAGCACTTAAATCATCTTGATTTCAACCACTTAGGGTAATATCTATCTTTATATAATTTTCAGTCTTTATATAATCATTATCTTATCATTTTTCTGCCATCTCCTGTACCAGTGGTCTGAACCAAGTAAAGCAACATTACGGAAAATTAAGCACTGTTACTGCGCCTATTGATAGTTCGATGATTAACTAATCTAAATTATCTAAAATTAAGAATTAAAGATAAGAAAATTAAATAAGAAGATAATTAATTAATTAAATAGAATTAGATTAGAGAAAGAAAGAAGATTATTTTTAAAAAGAAAAGGTATTGAACGAAATACCGAGTTTATGTTGATAATTTTCAAACATTTTGGTACAAAAATTTTTATTAAATTTAGTATTTTATTTTGTGTGTGGTTCCATACATAATAATCATCAGATGAAAGCATCTGATGTTGTTAGCATAAAAGAAGTTGAAATCAGAATATCTTAAAAATCGAATTGTATCAAGAATTTCTCAAGCTATTAATAAGCCTTAACGACTACCTCACAAAAGGTGCAATTTTGATTTTATAACAAGATGCACACACACACACACAAATATACAATGGTATCATGTGGTATTATTATCCGTCGTTTTAACGTAGGACTACGTTCCTCCCATTGGGGTCTCAAAAAGAAATTGGATTCATACGCCAAAATGCCACAAAGAACGTTGTATGGGAGATCCTCTATATCTCGGTAACTACACATGTTAAAAACATAACTAATGCCTTATTTTAGAGACAAAGGTAAGAACAGAGGTTACAAAAAAAATTGAAAATCGGAATGGTAGTTCAGCGACTATTGACTCGCAAAGTTGGGCAAAAATACGCACGAATTGGTGACGCGATTCTCTATATCTCGGTAACTACATATGTTAAAACGTAACTAATGTCTTATTTTAGAGATAAAGGGTAACAACAGAAGGTACAAATAAAATTGAAAATCGGAAAAGATTGACCGAGTAAAGTAGTCCTACGCCTTTAACATCAGCGGCTGTTTGAAAAAGACAGCTTCCCGTCATTTTTTCTTCAAGTTTGAATGCCTTATAGCACTTATAGTAATAGTTTAGCTTTTCCTTATACTTCTTTCCTCTAATGATTTGTATTTGAAGTTAATTAAATGAATTATTCAGATTTAGATTATTTTGTCTTGTTCCATAGGTGAAGAAGTTTATCTGGCCTTTTCCATGGCTAAAATCATGATTTTGTTTTCGTTCCTGCTTGGAACGGTATTGCTTGCTGTACATGCTTCTCCTTCAGCCCACTCTCAGTCAGATGAATTTACATGGGCACCACTGTGTCCAACTTCGTCTTTTGGAAAGATTCCTCGTTTGATACCAGATCCCAGCAACTGCAGGAGTGCCTTCGTTTGCAGTGAAGGGAAACCCCTGAGGTACTTTTGCCCCAGAGGATTAGTCTTCCAAGCCACGGAACAAGAATGCGTTCCTCGCAAAGCCTGCACGAAAGGTTTGTTTCTTGTTTCTTCTCGACCGCTTTTGAATAACACTATTTTCATATACAGGGTTCCCACTTGTATCCTTTACACACACCCTAACTTCTAAACGGTGACAGCTTAGGCCATAAAGTTGGTGTCTAGATATAGTAAGGTGACCATGCGCTACACGGTGAGATCAGTTACAGCGCCACCTGGCGGAAAACAACGGAATTAGCTTTCCTATCTCGAAAACGGTACAAGATACGGGAAAAAAAGTCAATAGCAAAATTGTAGAGCGTTTTCGATTTAGTACGAAAAGACACCTTGAGCGCAATAATGCAAAGAACAAAACGTGTAAAACACACATTTGTTTGGTCGCGATTTTCCAAATCTGTGACGTAACAACTCGCGACAACAGGAGAAAAGATCATCTTTTGAACAATAAACGTCGACCCGATGGCGTAATCGTTATAAAATCGAAAATAAAAATATCTGCTGATAACTAATTGTTTTTTTTCTGGCGTAAGAATGTTGGAAATCGCGACCAAACAAATGCACGTTTTATACGTTTAGTTCTTAGCATTATTGTGCACAAGGTGTCTTTTCGTACTAAATCGAAGACGATCTAGAATTTTTTAATTGACTTTTTTCTCGAATCTTTCACCGTTTACGAGGTAGGACCGCTAATTCCAAAATTTGCAAATAGATGGCGTTGTAAGTTGTCTCATCGAGAAGCGCATAGCCTTTTTACTATACCTAGACACCAACTTTATGGCCTAAGCAGTCACCGTTTAGAAGTTAAGGGGGGGGGGGTTTAATGGATATAAGTGGGAACCCTGTATATGCTTGGCAAATATACTGGTCGAAGCAATTCAAGTTTGGCGAACAGAATACTTTATACAGGACCGGCCTTACTAGACGCGGGCCCAAATGGAAACATTTTGGATAACTTAGATCTATTTATGTTTTAATAAATAATACATAATAAATAAATAGACAATAAGAATTTTTAATAAATAAAATAATATTTATTTTTAGAATTTTAATACGATTAAAGTAATAATTTGAATAACTTCATTTACTTAAAACTTAAATTTTTTTTAAACCAGCGGGAGTGTTCTCCCCTAAACTTTCTCGTATACTTCCCCAAAAAGGTGCCGTTTCCCCTTCCCCCGCGTGGCTAAAACATTCGAACGTACTTGCTACCTAAAATCCAATGACTTATCAGAAGATTTTTCATTATAGTAATTGAAAAATATCTAGGTAAAGAATCAATGCGTACCGATTTTCCGCTATTACCGGCTCAAGGACAAACTGACGTAATTCGCTCCATAGCTTTCGCGTGCACAGAAGATTGCTTCCAGCACGCATGCGCGTGGAGATAACGGATTCTTTTCAAAAGTAAATTATAACGGATTCTTTTCAAAAGTAAATTATTCAGACCGACAGACAGTCAACCCTTTGACGGATTTGGCCCAAACTTTTATATGGACCTACATTCATGACGATAAAACTGTATACCAAATTTTATCCATCTAGCTATTCAAGTTTTTGAGTTATAGTGTTCGCATGACCGCGGACAGACAGATAGGCAGGCAGACTTCCTTTGACGGATTTTGACCAAAATTTGATAGAAACCTACAAATTATGTGTAAAGATCACATACCAAATTTCATCCCCGTAGCTCTAATAGTTTTCGAGTCACCGTGTTCACAGACAGACAGACACACACACATAATTCCAAAATTAAGTTTTTCGGACTAAGGGAGGTCTAAAACATGGAGATTCGTCAAAATCTCGAGTTCGAATTTTTTTGATGATTACAATACTTTCTCTTTGTATACTTCGTATACGAGAAAGTAAAAAAAATCAAGAAATGCTAAATTTTTTATTGTTTTCATAATTAGGTGCATTAAATAGCAATTAAGTTATCGGGGGAAGTAAGAGCCTTATAAAGATCTTTATTCATGATCACTGAGGAACACAAAGTACGGACGAATTTAACTAACGAAAACAATCCAGAAACCTAGAAAAAAAATTACAATTTTCGACTCCTGAAACAGTCAGCCGGTTCCAAGAAAAAAATTGGACAACATTGGTTTGTAAACGAATTTTAAAAAAAATGAGAAATTTCCTGAGGATAATGTTTTGAAATCAAAATGATACTCAATTTTAAATTGAATAATTTTGAGTACATCTTTGTTCACTCTTGCGCGGGCCCTATTCGGAGCAATTGGTCCAATCGGCTAAGGGCCGGTCCTGACTTTGTAGCCAACAGTGATTATGTTCGCCATGTTTTTTGAAATTAATAGGAAGCTCGATTGACGACATCAGAGAACATTGGATTAAAAAAGCTTCATTATATTGTACTGTATTGCAGGATGAATTAACAGACTTTTTATAAAAACAACATTTTTATTTTAACATATTTTTCACCAAAAGCCGTTCATTTGCTGAAACTATATACATCAGTACCATTTTTTTCTTTAAAAAAACTAACATATTTTATCCTGCGTTGCTAAGCAGCGCTCGTAAGACAAATATCGTATTGCCACACTAAAAAGTTTTAGAAAGAAACCTTTAGAAATAACTAAATATTTTTGTAACAAATATCAGAATACTTTCAAACACAATACAAAATAAACTATTACAGCTCACGAACGATTACAGTATTTAGAGAAAGTTTATCATAATAATTCTTTCATAATAATTTCATAAGAGCAACTCTTACCGATTACGTCCGGCATAATCGATCTTTTTTTAGCACAAAACTCCTTGTTGAGTTGTTTTCCTCATGATAGGTAAGCGAGATCTCCCGCTCGTGCTAAAATAAAGCTGCACGCGACATAAAGGATAACGAGGTTTGAATAGATATTAGGCATGAATAAAAATATTGATGATTCGTTAACCACAGTCACGATAAGCTATGAGTACAAAAGTCACACGTGGATGAAAGAAAAAAATTAATTTTATTTTCATTTTTCAATTCCTACTATTAGTTCACACTCTCCCTATATATATTTATTTATATATCTTGTTCACATTTTCAATCGTTAATAAAATACTTTTTATTCATCCACTCAAGTTCAAATACATTTTTTAAAACTTGTAGTAGATGACACTTAATGTTAATACAGTTTTTTCAAATATTAATTCATTAATTAAATTTAATTAATTAATTTTAGTTTTATATGGGAGAAAAAAATTTCTAAAATAAGATTTTTCTTTGTTGACCTAAGTAGGAATTGACTTAATTTTTACTTTCTCGTATACGAAGTATACAAAGAGAGAGTATTGCAATCGCCAAAAAATTCGAAATCGAGATTTTGACGAATCTCCACGTTTTAGACCTCCCTGAGTCCGAAAAACACAATTTTGGAATTATGTCTGTCTGTATGTCTGTGTGTGTGTCTGTGAACACGATAACTCGAAAACTATTAGAGATAAAGGGATGAAATTTGGTGTGTGGTCTTTAAACATAATTTATAGGTTTCTATCAAATTTTGGACAAAATCCGTCAACGGGAAGTCTGTCTGTCTGTATGTCCGAAGTCATGCGAACACTATAACTCAAAAACCTGAATAGCTAGATGGATAAAATTTGGTACACTGTTTTATCGTCATGAATGTAGGTCCGTATAAAATTTTGGGCCAAATCCGTCAACGGGCTGACTGTCTGTCGGTCTGTATAATAGCATACTTGTTCAACTCCATGCGCATGCGTAAATGCCTGTGCAAAGAAGGGACACTCCGAAAACTTGGCAGTTTGCCAAAAACCAATTTTGGCGGCGAGATTTTGTAAGGTAGCAAACATTTAGGGCGTCTCGTTTTATTTGCGTATTGGAAGCAATCTCTGCGCATGCGCAAGCTATTCTCCTGTTTTCTTCTCAGAAAAGCGAATAAAAAGTGCGATCTGTTGGAAGGAAATCACTTAAAGTTCCAAACAAACAACAACGTTGAACAGTTGTGATTTATGTAGTCTATATTAACCCTTTCATACCGAGCGAGGCTGTCCGGTCGATCTAGAAATTTTCCCTTAACGACAACGAAGCCCGGTCTGAGGCTGTTGGCTTATTTTGAGGGGAGGTGGGTTTATAAGATCGCTTAGGAGATAAGCGCGGTAGGGGGTTCAATTATCCTTGCCTACCACAGCCCACTTCCTTGCGCCTTAAGGGAAGGTTACAGCAGGGGTGGGGTAAATGACCACCCAGGTTGGGAAAGTCCAATTCATGTCTTAGCCTCCCAAAATAGTCCCGTTTTAAAGGAGCTAGAAGAAAAAAGTCGCCTCGGGATTAAAGAGTTAATGAAGGATTGGGGTATTCTGTCCTGCACCTCCAGAAGAGCTATTTCGATCTCTTGAACAGTTAGTGTGCTTCTGTGAGAGGGTGGAGGGCAATTTCCGACCAGCAACATATCTGCTTAGCAAGTCCCAAACATGTTCTATTGGATTCATGTTAAGAGTATATAATGGCGAAACTTTTCTAATGATTTTTTTTTCGTCGTTAACGAATTTTTCCACTAATCGTGCTTGATGTTGTCTGGAATTATCATCCATTAAAATGAATTTATCTCCTGTTGCTTCTGTGTAATGGACTACGAAAGGGACTCTCTATATCGTTAAACTGTCGGAGATCCATTTTTAATAATTAGGAAACCGGTGAGTCCAATAATACTGATACCGGACTAGACCATCACTACACCATCCCAAAATCTGACACCTGCTTGCACGATTGCAGGACTGAGTCCAATGTTCGCTCCAGATGACAATACACTTATCATCACCATGATGAAATTCAAAACTAGTTTGATCGTAGAAGAGAACATTGTTGTTATCACTTCCTTTCCAATTGATACCCAGATAGCATGTACATTTGCAGCAAGGGTGATTTTTTCTGGATATTATCTTGTCATGACAAACTTGACGCGACAAGTTTGAAGCAAAATTCCTGCAAAGCAATACAGCATAATCGACCAACCCACTTGCAAAACAAGTTTGCTGCAAAGTTGATGCGGCACACTTACACACCACGACCTGGATACAGTTGTATTCATCTGGTTTTGATTCTTTGTTTATGTTTTAAAAACATCCGATTTTGAATAACATCTCCTATACCGTCCATCTTTTTATTAATTCAATAAATCAATGATATTTCGAAAAAAACTAACTAGGTCTTTTTATTAAAAAAATATTACTATTGAAAAATTCTCCATCCCAACTTTTACTAAATATAGAACTCGAACTTTAAAGAAAAATATATCGTCTTTCTCTTAATGTTTGAAAACACTAAGATTAAAAAAACTAATTAACTAATTATTAATAAAAACACTAATAAACACTGAGATTAAACAATAACGTGTGATTTTTGATGCAACAGACAAAATTTCCATATTCTGACGATTGAAATGTGAAAAATTTGCATTTTATCTCTTATTTCATTTTCTTAAATGGCAAATTCAAATATACCGTTATTTCATAGAAAAATCATAATATTCTTTAACTGTTTTGAGTAGTGTAGATATGTATCGGGATCGAAGGATCTAGAGTTCAAGATCTGATTTCCTACAAGAAGCATTGCGTATGAACGCTATATGAATGTTAAATCTTCCATCTTGGGATCAAACGTCCTCTTTGGATGGCTTGGGAATTTGGAGAAGCGGTGGTAACCTAGGTGTAGTCATCGTTATCTGACGATGATTAAAAATTATGGCGTCAGTTCCTAATCAGTCCTTGTGCAGTTTTAAAACGGGACGCTAAGTTAACTAAATTAAAACGAGATTTAATTTGTTGATATTTAGGGATGAAAGAAGTTCTGAGAAATTTAGATTTAGTACTGAAATAGGAAAAAAACCTTTATGAGAAGGTTTTGAAATTCTTAAGAGATATTTAAATTTGAGAACAAGGCGTAGAACAATGTGTGTTGTAATAGGAAGGAAACTAAAAGAAACTTTTATGGCATTTAGTGTTAAAAATAAAGTTTTTGGCAAAAATAAATTTTATGCTTAAGAAATAAAACTTAAAATATAAATATTTAAAATTAAAAATAATAAAAATAAAAAATAATTTATTTTTTTGTTTTTACGCTACTGTATTAAAAATATTTTACCTAAAGCACTATGCGTAACGAAAGTAGATTTATTTGTTCTTTGCTCTATAAATTCTCATTTAAAGATTAGAGAAATGGTAATTTCGAACGAAAGGATAAGAATACGATATACCAACAAAAAGAAATAGAATAGATTATCATGAAAGTTGATAAATTACTTATCTTTTTCATAAAATTCGTTATCAGCTATTGTTTTGATAGTCCTTATCGAGTAGAATGAACTTAATTTTGACATCTTGTAAATTCTGAAGAAAGACCGAGGCAGTTAAATTAGTTTCTACTTTCATGATTGCAAGAACTGATAACTCAATGTGAAAATGAAATAGGTGTTTTAGAATGAAAAGATTTTTACAATCATTTTGTAGATTTCATGTTATGTTACCATAAGTTGTGAATCATCAGAAAATATCTCATTTTTCACAGCCTGGGATGACATCAAAACTGTTTGGATTGATTAAGAAACCAAATTTTCTGTAGAAAATTAAGGATGGTGACATTTTACCTTATAATATTATATTTGTTTCACTACAGAAAAAACAGATCTATTTGCTCCATACCTTGTTTCTTAGATTTTAGAATTTTAAATTTGTGCTTTTAAATTTCATATTCAAATGGAGAAATAAAATTTAAAAAATCCAATAAATTTATCAAAGAAAGTGTTATTTCCCTTATTTATAATAATAGATTTTAAAATCTCAAGACATATATACCCTTATTAGATCCCAAAGCTCACGAGTAACTATTGACAAAATCTTACTGATAAAAGCAATTATTTAAAGATTTATATTGTTCTTAATTTATAACATTTTTTATATCCTGGAAAGGTGTGATCTATGCCTGTAACTTACAAGACTCTTTCACATAACTCATATTGTTCCTAATTTATAACAGTTTTTATATTCTGGAAAGGTGTGGTCTGTGTGATCTAGGCCTGTAACTTACAAGACTCTTTCACATAACTCATATTGTTCCTAATTTATAACAGTTTTTATATCCTGGAAAGGTGTGGTCTGTGTGATCTAGACCTGTAACTTACAAGACTCTTTCACATAACTCATATTGTTCCTAATTTATAACAGTTTAAATATCCTGGAAAGGTGTGGTCTGTGTGATCTAGGCCTGTAACTTACAAGACCCTTTCACATAAGTCATATTTTCCTTTTCTA